>CM077447.1:23741909-23924409 GCA_039654765.1 Mylopharyngodon piceus
CATGGTGTCAATACAGGCAGAACTGGCCTCCTTTGAATTATCATCAAAGTCAAATGTCAAGTGTCCTCCACTAAGCAAGTCAAAGGCGACAGCGGCAAGGAACCCAAACTCCAACAGGTGACATCAGGTGGCAAACAGGTGGCAAATGGTGTTTAAATGGAGAAAAAAGCAACTTGGGAGAAACCAGGCTTAGTCGGGAGGCCAGTTCTCCTCTGGCCAACAGCGAACAGTGCTTCATGCAGGATTCAGACAGCTATCATAAAGTCCCCATGGGATCGTAACATTCTAAGTATTCCTTCCAGATTTCCCGCCAGTTGAGGATCGTATTCATCACGCCGGTATGGACGGTTTGTTGAGGAACTGTGCCACTGGCTGTCATGTCAGTGAGGCCATCACAATGGATGATCTAGTTGACATAATCACTGATGACGCTGGGAGGCTTCCTGTTGTGGTCGTGTCAAGGCGCAGGTCCTCGATCTCACCTAGATACGGCCCGGATCCGGTTGACTGTGTGGCTCTAGGGATAAACAGAGAGAATTCATCTTAGCGTAGATACCATTCTTCTTCCGTCTCGCAGAGTACATCTGATGTTATAGGAAATGTTCCCAGTTCAGGCTGACCTAATTTATGCAGCCTAACAATCCTTTATGATTTGAAAATATAAATTAAGTAATGTGTTATGTGTATGCCAGGTTAAAGAGATGCATTTTTAAGTCTAGATTTAAACTGATAGAGTATGTCTGCTTCAGGCTCAATGCTAGGAAGATTGTTCCAGAGTTTAGGTGCCAAGCAGGAGAAGGATCTGCCGCCTGCCGTTGATTTTGAAATATTCCAGGTATTATCAACTGGCCTGAATTTTGAGATCGCAATAGACATGAAGGACTACAATGTATTATAAAGGCTCGCTCAGGTACTGGGGAGCTTCAACCATTCTTTGTCAATATTGCAAGTAATTAGCAAGATTTTAAAATCTAATACAGTGTTTATAGAAAGCTAATGCAGTGTTGACAGAACAGATTTAATATGGTCATTGCACTGGTTCTAGTAAGAACTCTAGCTTTGCCTGGTACATACGAGCTGTAGTTTATTTATCAAGCGAGCAGAACAACCACCCAGTAGAGCGTTACAGTAATCTAGCCTTGAGGTCATGAGCACATGAACTAACTGCTCTGCATTTGTCATGTGGGAAGCATATGCATTAAGTTTAGATATATTTTTAAGATGGAAAGAATGCAGTTTTACAGATGCTAGAAACATGGCCTTCAAAATGAAAGATTGGTATCAAAGAGCATGCCCAGGTTCCTAAACGACAACGAAGACTTAACAAGAGTAAGCCATCAAATTCTAGACAGTATTCTAGGTTATTAGCAGGAAGAAGTTTTTGGTCCAAAAATTAGAATCTCTGGTTTCCTGAATTTGAACGCGTGGAAAATTACTGGTGTCCAATTTTTTATATCAGCTATGCATTCCGTTAATTTTGTGGTGATGCAGTTTCGTCAGGGGTGCGAAGAAATATAGAGCTGATTATCAGTCAATGGTAACTCCATACTTCCTAATGATATCTCCCAAGGGTAGCATGTACAGAGTGAAAAGCAACGGTCCCTAGCGCTGAGCCTTGCGGTACTCCATATTGAACTTGTGATCGATATGTAAGCATCTCTTAGTTTACTACTACAAACTGATAACGGTCAGATAAGTATGATTTGAACCATGACAATGCAATTCCACTAATGCCAACATAATTTTCGAGTCTATTTAAAAGAATATTGTGATCAATAGTATCAAATGCAGCACTAAGATCCAGTAACACTAATAGAGAGATACAATCACGATCTGATGATAAGAGCAAATCATTAGTAACTCTCAATGAGGTGATATCCAATTACTAATAATTGCACGATCTAAATCCTGGCTTGGAAATCACTCACAGATATACTATTTCTTTCTAAAAAGGAGACTATGTAGTTGTGATGATACTGCCTTTTCTAGTATTTTTGACAGAAAAGTGAAGATTTGAAATCGACCTGTAATTGACTAATTCTCTAGGATCAAGTTGTGGTTTTTTTAATAGAAGGTTTAATAATAGCCAGCTTAAAAGTCTTTAGGTACGTGTCCTAGTGATAAAGATGCAATTGACGAATATTAAGAAGAGGATCTATAACACTCTGGAAGCATTTCTTTCAATGACTTAGTCGGTATAGGGTCTAACATACATGTTGTTGATTTTGATGATTTAACAAGTTTAGACAATTCTTCGCTATCTCCTAAAGCAGTAAATGAATTGAATTTTTCCTCAGGGACACTACAATGCACTATCTGACGCGATACTGTAGTAGACGGTTGCATGGTTATAATTTTTTCTCTAATATTATCAATCTTGCAAGTAAAGAAGTTCATAAAGTCATTACTGTAATGCTGTTTGGAAATATCAGAAGTTGAAGCTTTGTTTCTTGGTGTTGTAGCCATTGTATCAAATAAATACCTAGGGTTGTGCTTATTTTCTTCTAAAAGATTTGAAAAATAGGCAGATCTAACAGTTTTTAAGGCCTTTCTAGCCTCCAATCTTTCTCTCTCTCCACGAAATGTGAAAAACTTCTAGTTTTGTTTTTCTTCCAGCTGCGCTCCATTTTTCTGGCTGCTACCTTTTAGGACCCGAGTGTGCTCATTGTACCACGGCGTTGGATTAATTTCCTTAATCTTTTTAAGCGCAAAGGAGCAACTGAGTCTAATGTGCTGGAAAAGACAGAGGCAATTCATCGACTTCCCTTCCTCTGAGGAAGGACCTTCTGACTCAGAGACGAGGCACCCTCTGGCACCCGCGTCCCGACCTGTGGAAACTCCAAGCTCCTTCCACTAGGAACCTCTATGCACTGAAGTGGAACCTGTTCGTCGAATGGTGTTCCTCTCGCCGAGAGGACCCCCGATCATGTTCGGTCAGGTCTGTGCTTTCCTTCCTGCAAGAGAGCTTGGAGCGAAGGCTGTCTCCCTCCACCCTCAAGGTGTATGTTGCCGCTATTGCCGCACATCACGATGAAGTTGAAGGTAAGTCGTTGGGGAAGCATGACCTGATCGTCAGGTTCCTGAGGGGGGCAAGGAGACTGAATCCGCCTCGCCCTTCCTCTATACCCTCTTGGGATCTCTCCCTGGTACTTACATCTCTCCGGGGTCATCCCTTCGAGCCTTTGCAATCAGCAGAGTTAAAAGTACTGTCCCTTGAGACCATCCTCCTGGTTGCATTGGCCTCGGTGAAGAGGGTAGGGGAACTGCACGCATTTTCGGTCGACGAATCGTGCCTGGAATTCGGGCCCGGTGACTCTCACGTTATCTTGAGACCCCGGTCTGGATATGTGCCCAAGGTTCCTACCACTCCCTTCAGAGATCAGGTAGTGAACCTGCAAGCATTGCCTTTGGAGGAGGCAGACCCAGCCCTGGCTTTGCTCTGTCCCGTCCGCGCTCTGCGCCTGTACGTGGATAGAACGCGAAGCTTTAGGATCTCAGATCAGCTCTTTGTCTGTTACGGAGGCCAGCAGAAGGGAAAGGCTGTCTCCAAGCAGAGGATGGCCCACTGGATAGTGGACGTCATCGCCTTGGCTTATCTTATCCGCTCGGGTTAAGAGCTCACTCCACTAGAGGAGTTGCCTCTTCCTGGGCGCTGGCCCTATCAGCTTCGAGTGAACTAAAACAAGCCAATGGAATTGGCGTGCGACATTTGCATAATGCGCACCGCCTCCGCCAGATGGGTATAAATACGGAAGCGGATGCAATCGCACTCTGTTTTTCGCTGAGGAGACAACCTTACGTCTGCACTACAGCGAGGGCACAGGAACTGTGGCGACGGGACGTACGTCTCCGTTCCCTCCTTTAGGGAACGAGGGTTACATACGTAACCGAGATGTTCTCTTTCAGTCGGTCATGTTCGACGTAACCGAGACGTTTCAATGCAGCTTCAAAGGGCTCTACACAATCCCAGACGAGGAATAAGGCTCTTATCTAGCGAAACGATCTGTCATTTAAAAAAAAAAAAAAAAAAAATGCACAACTGCTCATCTTGCACTAGCTCTGCGATAAGTACGCATGACATAATCACGTTACATAGGTCATGCGTGACGTAGGCAGAAGTACCCATCCAGTGTCTACAAAGCGAAAGTGCAAAGATTAAACCAAACACCCTTTATATAAAAAAAAAAAGGTAAAACAACGATATTGGACGATTTTGAAGTTGGAGGAGAAAATTAGATGAAGTTTTTCACCCTACCGCGGTACTTCCGCCTACGTCACGCGTGACTTTTCAACGTAATCCATGGCGCATCGCAGAGCAGTGTAAAGCCCGGAACACACCAAGCCGACGCCAACGAACTAGTGGCGAAGAAAAGCAGACTGCAGGGTTGGCTCACGTCGGCACGTCTGGGTCCAAAGTTGGCCTGACACACCAAACCGACGCTCGACACCCGACGGCCAAGTAGCATGTCCATTCTGCGCCTGCGTAAGAAGTAATGCCTTTTTTTTGTACCAGCAGGTGGCAGTAGCTGAACAGCCAATCTGGGGTGGGTTTCCCATACAACGACGTAACTCGCTGCTTCACTACCATAGTACGATGCATCGTTGAACAAAGCAATTAGCTAGTCACGACTGTTTCCCAAAACCGTATTGTCACAAACCTGTCATTCGGCCACGTTGGTGAATGACGTCACGCAGGTGGTGAGTAATAACTTCTTTAAATGAATCAGTTTGAGATCGAATTAATGCTAGTGTTACGGTGGTGTGGTTGCAGCAGCGAAGAGGCAGAATCGGACTTCTACACAAAGGCGTTTTATTAAACAAACAAACAGAACAACCAAACCATGGGAAGCAAACAATAGAACAGACCAGGAGTGAAGGGAGTGAGTCCATTATAAAGGGAGTGCAGATGATCAGGAGCAGGTGCAGGTAATCCGTGATGATGGGGAGATGACGAGGAAGTGAGTGCAGGTGTGGAAACAAGGAGGATGATGGGAAATGGAGTCCAGGACAGGAAGGAACAGTGACATAACCTCCCCCTCCCGGTAGGCGCGGCCTCGCGCCGTTGATGGAACAACCAGGGAGGGGGAGTGGGCGCCCTGGAGACCTTCACGCAGGTGCGGGGAGAGGTGCAGACGGGTACGGAGGTCTCCAGGGCGGGTCAGAGGCCGTGGGCGGCCATGGCGGGTCAGGAGCCTTGGAAGGCCATGGCAGCACAGAAGCCCCACCCACGAGTTCCCCACCCACGGGTACATGCCCCCCCCCCAAAATTTCTTTGGGGAAATCCGTGGTGGAAAAGGATATGTGGGCAGGAACGTCTTGGTGGACTGGAGCGGGCTCGTGGAAGGCTGGAGCGGGCTTGTGGAAGGCTGGAGCGGGCTCGTAGAAGGCTGGAGCGGGCTCGTGGGTGGCTGGAGTGGGCTCGTTGGCTGCTGGAGCGGGCTCGTTGGCTGCTGGAGCGGACTCTGGGATACTTGGAGCGGGTTCGAGGAGAAACAAAGCGGGCTCATGAAGGACTGGAGCGGCAAGTTCAGTCCAAAAGTCAATCAGCCACTCGTTCTCCTCTGGTGAGGGTTGATGGCAGCTTCCGCCATGCACTGGAGGTCTGGGCGGTTCGGCGGCAAGCTTCACTGGAGGCTCTGGTGCGGTAGCAGCCATTTTCTTTGGCCGTTTGGGCTTCGCGGTGGCCATCCTTTTGGGCGGTTTGGGCTTTTCGGCGGCCATCTTCTTGGGTGGTTTGGGCTCTGGGAAAGGCAGGACAACATGGGCAGACCCACTGGAGGGATACGTGGAGGAAACAGGCGATTGGCGAACTGGCCAGGCCGCCTGTGTTTCTGAGGGGACCGGACAAGGTAGATATTTCTTGAACCTCTTCAATTTCGAAATCAGAACCATTTAGAAAGAGAATCAGATTAATAGACTCGACTAGGGAAAAGAAACAGGCAGGTTCACTATAACGAATCGTATCCTCGTCCAGGCCCTTCAGAAAACAGGCGTTAAGTGGAGCATCTGGCCAGTTCACCAGACAAGAAAGCTCAGAAAATTCCTCCACGAACCTCTCCAGCGGGCGACCGCCCTGTTTAAGGGCCCATAGACGATCCACCGCTGAAACATCCTCTCTGCGAGGCACGAGAGGGATAGGGACCAGGAATAATCCCATGCTGTAGAAGTCCTTGTAGTTGGGCCTGTTCTCCTGTTACGGTGGTGTGGTTGCAGCAGCGAAGAGGCAGAATCGGACATCTACACAAAGGCGTTTTATTAAACAAACAAACAGAACAACCAAACCATGGGAAGCAAACAATAGAACAGACCAGGAGTGAAGGGAGTGAGTTCATTATAAAGGGAGTGCAGATGATCAGGAGCAGGTGCAGGTAATCCGTGATGATGGGGAGATGACGAGGAAGTGAGTGCAGGTGTGGAAACCAGGAGGATGATGGGAAATGGAGTCCAGGACAGGAAGGAACTGTGACAGCTAGATTTCTTGATATAAATTACGGACATGGCATCTGAGGACTAATTCTCATTTTTTATTTTGCTTTATTTACAGATTCAATCATAGGCTTGTTCTTACGTAGTAGAGCACGTATGCATATGCGCGCACTTCAAAAACGGTGCTTTAAATCTCTTGACAAACTAAAACATGTAAATGACATTTGTATATATTCAAAATAAAAGATATACATTGTACTTCATGTCAGCTTGCTTATTTTGCTCAAGATAACGATTTATTAAGTCCACATGTCATAAAAACAAGACACTATGCTTCTAACTACAGCTCAGGAGCTGTTGTTCCAAATCGTTGAACTATGTTAGTAACGACGGAACTTGTGATGTAAGTTGGCTAACGATGCTTTTGGGAAACGCACCCCAGAATGATCAGATGGTCTGACTGACCGACGAGCTCCGACGCCGATTCAACATGTTGAATCGGCTGAAAAAAACCCAACGAGGACCAACTTCAGCTGACGGTGCAGAACACGTTGAGAAAACTTAGTTGGCTGACAAACAAAAACTGCCCGACGGCCGACCGTCGGCTTGGTGTGTTCCGGGCTTAAGACGAGCATTTGTGGTTAAAAAGTATATAAATTTTTATTTTTTAAAAAAAATGACCGATCGTTTTGCTAGACAAGACCCTTATTCCTCATCTGGGATCGTGTGGAGCCCTTTGAAGCTGCACTGAAACTGCAATTTGGACCTTCAACCCGGTGAACCCCACTGAAGTCCACTATAAGGAGAAGAATCATGAAATGTTTTCCTCAGAAACCTTAATTTCTTTTCGACTGAAGAAAGAAAGACATGAACATCTTGGATGACATGGGGGTGAGTAAATTATCAGGAAATTTTCATTCAGAAGTGAACTAATCCTTTAAGTATTTAAGTTAATGCTTTTATTCAACAAGGGCACATAAAATGGATCAAAAGTAACAGTAAAGACATCTATAATGATACAAAAGATTTCTGTTTCAAATTAATGCTGTTGAACTTTCTATACATACAAGAATCCTGAAAAAAAAATGTATCCCGGTTTTCACAAAAATATTAAGCAGCACAACTGTTTTCAACATTGATAACAATAAGAAATGTTTCTTGAGCAGCAAATAAGCATATTAGAATGATTTCTGAAGGATCATGTGACACTTAAGACTGGAGTAATGATGCTGAAAATTCAGCTTTGATCACAGGAATAAATTACATTTTAAAATATATTAAAACAGAAAACAGTAATTTTAAAGGGGACCTATTATGTAAAATTCACTTTTGCATGGTGTTTGGCTATAAATGTGTGTTGGCAGTGTGTGTACACAACCACCCTATAGTGATAAAAATCCACCCACTCCTTTTTTTTTAATCCCCATAAATCATAAGCAGTGTCTCAGAACAAGCCGTTTGCAGGTTCCTGGCAATGTGACGTCACATTAGCCACAGGCCCCGCCCACAAATGTTGACAGACACTGCCGATTTAACATAGAACCGCCCTGAGCGAGTTCACAGCCAGTTGTACAGTCCGCCATTGCTGCACTGACGAGAATGTCTCCCAAGAGTTTTAGGGTGTTCTGTAGCTGGATGGATTAATCCAAATAGCTCTCTCCATTTACTCCCTAAATCTGAGCCACTGAAGACGAGGTGGATTCATTTTGTTTTCTAAGAAAATGCTCCCTCAACTCTACCAAAATTTGTTTATGTCTGCACGAATCATTTCACACCGGACTGCTTTGTGAAGAATGTCAATACAAAGGGACAATACAAAACATACAGTCTCCAGAGTGATACTGGATATGGCAGTTATGAAGGTAAGAGCACTTTATTACAGTTCATCGGAGTTGATTTACGGATATAAAGTTTACCAGTTTATTAAGCACCACCTGAAAAGGCAGACGGTCTCTATATATTTGTTTAATGTTAGCTGTAACGAGTGTTTCTGTGTACTTCGCTGTGTATCTTGATGATAATGCAAGGGAGAGAGAGAGAGAGAGTTTATGGATAATATTTTAATGCACACTTGCACCGTGTTTTATTAAGCTCTTACAGAGATTTTCTAGAGTGAAAACAGACGCTTCATCTTTTGTGTGAAGTACAATAAACATTATAAATCTCATCTGTAAACTGGCTTGTACTAATATATTGGATAAAAACAAGAAGACAATATAAGTTATAACCGTAATTGAACTAAACTATACCTGTTCTATCTCCATGCAGCATATATTCGCAGTTTCTGTCATTATAGTGCGTCCTGACTGAATCCTGACAGGGGAGAACGAGCTCTTGAAGCTCCGCCCTCTTAGGCCAAACGCAGCAGCTCATTTGCATTTAAAGGGCACACACTGAAATGGCACATTTTTGCTCAACCCAAAAAAGTGGCAATTTTAACATGCTATAAAAATGATCTGTGGGGTATTTTGAGCTAAAACTTCACATACACACTCTGGCGACATCAGAGACTTATTTTACATCTTGTAAAAGGGGGCATAATAGGTCCCCTTTAAATTGTAATAATATTTCACAATATTTCTGTATTTTTGATCAAATAAATGCAGCCTTGGTGAGCATAAGAGGCTTTTTTGAAAAACATTTAAAAATCTTACCGACCCCAAACTTTTGATTGGTAGAGTAATAGTTGTGCATTTCTTATCAGCAGAGCCTTATTGTATTTTTCAAACAATGTGTTCATGAAGTGGAGGGATTGAAACTTAAGTAAAGTCAATTAAAGTCAGTTGTATTTGTTTTTCGCTCTTTTCTTCTCTCTCTCTCTCTCTGTTTGTGTTTGGGAAAAAAACAAAAAAATCAATGAATCCACAAAGACATCAGCAGCACTAAACTAATCGCTCACAAGGTTAGCCGAATTTATCAAAATAAACAATTGTCATCACATCTTACACATGCAGGATCAGTGTAAAACTTCACATTGAATTTAGAGTCCGCTCACACCACATTGCATCTGTATGTGCGTTTGCTCTGTAACAGGAGTGAGTCTTTTGTCGCAGTCCCTGTTGCATCTCTGTGCGTATGTGTTTGTGTTTCTGAACACCCTTAACAATTGACCTCTATCTTCCTGCATTTGATTAGAATCTTAATGTGTCGTAATATTATTTGCTCAGATCAGTTCATTTCCCTGAGGTCTCTGTGAGAGCTGGTGCGGACCGAGTCAGTTTATTTCGTTCATTTGGTCGGTGTCAAACTTGTTTTCCAAAGTTGGGCGTGCATCATCGAGTCTGCATGAAAATTGACTTAGTGCAATTAGTATGAATAATAGTCCTGTTGTTCAAACTATGGAGTATGCTGTTGCAACACCAAGGTCATTGGTTTGAATCCCATTTCAATGCCATATGAGTCAATTTAAATGAACTGCTATTGATGCTATAGATAATAATGGCAGACAGATGCAAATAGCTTGTGTGTACATATATATTATATATATACAGTTGTGCTCAAAATTATTCATACCCTTAGTAAATATGACCAAAGAAGGCTATGAAAATAAATCTGCATCGTTAATCCTTTTCTTTTGATCTTTTATTTTAAAAATCTACAAAAATCCAACCTTTCATTGGAGAATAAGAATTTTAAATGGGGGGAAAATCTCATTATGAATGAAATGTTTTTCTCTAATACACATTGCTCACAATTAATCATACCCTTTTATTCAATACTTTTTGCAACCTCCTTTTGCCAAGATAACAGCTCTGAGTCTTCTCCTATAATGCCCAATGAGTTTGGAGAACACCTGACAAGAGATCAGAGACCATTCCTTCTTACAGAATCTCTCCAGATCCTTCAGATTCCCAGCTCCATGTTGGTGCTTCTTCTCTTCAGTTCACTCCACTCATTTTCTTTAGGGTTCAGGTCAGGGAACTGGGACGGCCATGGCAGAAGCTTCATTTTGTGCTCAGTGACACATTTTTGTGTTGGTTTTGATGTTTGTTTTGGGTCATTGTCCTGTTGGAAGATCCAACCACGGCCCATCATTGGATTTCTAGCAGGGACAGTCAGTTTTTTTTATCTGTTGGTATTTGATAGAATCCATGAGGCCATGTATCTGAACAAGATGTCCAGGACCTCCAGCAGAAAAATAGGCCCACAACTTTAAAGATACAGCAGTATATTTCATAGTACACATGGGGTACTTTTTACCCCTGTGTGCACCAAACCCATCTTGAGTGTTTGCTGTTAAAAAGCTCATTTTTTTGTTTCATTTGACCATAGAACATTTGAAAAGTAACTGACACTACTGGAACTTCAAACGGGATGGGTTCTATGGTCAGATGAAACTAAAAAAATGAGCTTTTTAGCAGCAAACACTCAAGATGGGTTTGGTGCACACAGGGGTAAAAAGTACCCCATGTGTACAATGAAATATACTGCTGTATCTTTAAAGTTGTGGGCCTATTTTTCCGCCGGAGATCCTGGACATCTTGTTCAGATACATGGCATCATGGATTCTATCAAATACCAACAGATAAAAAATCAAAACCTGACTGTCCCTGCTAGAAGTCATATAATGGGCCGTGGTTGGATCTTCCAACAGGACAATGATCCAAAACAAACATCAAAACCAACACAAAAACGTGTCACTGAGCACAAAATGAAGCTTCTGCCATGGCCGTCCCAGTCCCCTGACCTGAACCCTAAAGAAAATGAGTGGAGTGAACTGAAGAGAAGAAGCACCAACATGGAGCTGGGAATCTGAAGGATCTGGAGAGATTCTGCATGAAGGAATGGTCTCTGATCTCTTGTCAGGTGTTCTCCAAACTCATCAGGCATTATAGGAGAAGACTCAGAGCTGTTATCTTGGCAAAAGGAGGTTGCAAAAAGTATTGAATAAAAGGGTATGATTAATTGTGAGCAATGTGTATTAGAGAAAAACATTTCTTTCATAATGAGATTTTCCCCCCATTTAAAATTCTTATTCTCCAATGAAAGGTTGGATTTTTGTAGATTTTTAAAATAAAAGATCAAAAGGATTAACGATGCAGATTTATTTTCATAGCCTTCTTTGGTCATATTTACTAAGGGTATGAATAATTTTGAGCACAACTGTATATATGGTGCGTGCTTAATTATTATGCAAGTTGATATTTTGATCATATTGTTTTCCAAGAACATTTTACCAATTCCAAACCACATCAATCTTAATAACTACTATTAATTTTGTATTAATGTATTTTATAACACTTCAGCATGTGATTCTTAAGTGGGGATTATATTTTAGGATTCTTTACTTAACCTAAGTCTCTAAGATCCTGACACCTTGCACTTCTGGAGACTCTAAGTTGCAGTTCTGGAAAATGGTTCCTGCTGGTTTCACACTTAATTCTTCACCTTAATTCTTAATTCTTTTGCAGTTAACATGTGTATTTTCTTCTCCAGCTGTTTTTGTCTGACCCAATGAGCGTTTTGCTGTCCAATGGTCATGCCTTAACTGCAATTTCTAGTATTGCATTAGTATTGCGTCCTTCTCATGGGCATTTAATAATTTTTGACTTTTCAGTCTGAGTTAAATCTCTTTTTTGGGTCATTTTGCCTGTAAAAGAAAACCTGCTTAATAATTATGCACACCTGTTAAGGTATTTTTCACTTCCAGCCTTCATTAACAATTATATATCACTTATAAATGATTAAATACAAAATTAATAGTAGTTAATTAAATTTATTTATTAGTAGTTAATTAAATTAATTAAAATTGATGTGGTTCAAAATTGGTAAAATGTGCTTGGAAAAAAAAAAAAAAAATCAGAATATAAACTTGCATAATAATTATGCATGCAGTATATATAATATAACCAATATGTTCTCCTGTAATATTGAATTATTAAAATGAAAATATCAATCTACTTGAACTATCAATATCTGCATTTTACCTTAAAATCTACCACCATAATAATACAGGAGGTAATATAGAAAAACTATATTACTATTAGAAAAATTAGAATAAACTAAATTATTTATATAAAATGCATTCATATGTGATGTTATGCAGGGACTTCTGGGAATGTCCTTTTACTGTTTTTTTTTTTTTCACTGTAAATTATATGGTAATTTATTTTTTTTATTTCCAAAAACCATAGTTTAACGGTATTTTACAGTAAAATTACATACAATGTAATTTCATACAGTGTTAAACCATTCTGTCAGCTTTCATTGTACTATATGGTAATTAAGAGGTTTTTAATGTATCATTTACAGAACAGCTCTTGCTGGAATCAAACAAAACAGCCCAAAATGTGCCTCAAAAACATTCCTAAATTGAATTACTGCACTATTGTGACACTTCGACCAATCACATGCTATCTTTCCAAAATGATATGCCCTCTAAAGGAGTGGTCACACTGCACTTTTCATTCCACTGACTTCCATTCATATGCATGTGAATGCTTCAGACCTGAAACCCAAGCTCATGCAAAAAGTTTCGCATTTCGCTGCGTTCCAAAGCTTGAAGGGTTAGTTCACCAAAGAAATGAAAATTCTGTCATTAATAACTCACCCTTATGTCGTTCCAAACCCATAAGACTTTCGCTCATCTTCGGAACACAAATGAAGATCTTTTTGATGAAATCTGAGAGCTTTCTGTCCCTCCATAGACATCTGTGAGACTACCACATTGACGCTTCAAAAATTTCATAAAGAGACTGCAAAACTAATCATCAAAAAGATATTCATTTTTGTTCCGATGATGAACGAAAGTCTAATGGGTGTGGAACGACGTGAGGGTGAGTAATCAATGACAGAATTTTCATTTTTTGGTGAACTAACCCTTTAAGTTTGGTGAACTCTGAACTGCGAATTTGCATCACGTGAAAACGTGTGACCAGTAGAAGACTGATTCGTCACAACGTGACCTCTTGGCTGAATTAAAACAACGCATATTTTTGCAGTAAAGTCGAGTAGACTGTATATTTTTTACATTCTGAATGTATTTCTATTTGTTTTATGTTCATGATTATAAAGAAAACGATGTCACAGAGTGTGACGTCATATCATGAGTGTTACTGTGTCCTTAGAAATTTTGTGTGCTTCAAGTCTAGTGTACCAAAGAACATACGAGTCTCCATAGACTCCCGGCATCCAAGCCACTGAGGACACCGTGGTTGAATTTCATTTTTGAAGGAAATGTGCTGGAGAATGTCGGTAAAATGTTATATGTTTGTGCAAATCATTTTACGCATGACTGCTTCACCAACAAAGGTCAGTACAACGCTGGATTTGCGAAAAAGTTGTTTCTGAAGGATGGGTCAATACCAACTTCATATCCAGAACAAGTAAGTATGGCACTTCATATTTTGTGAATGTTTGCAAATTTCCTTTCTGAATGAGGTTTCTAGAATGCTGTATGGCTAATGTGGCTAAAGTTACCATAGTCTCTGACTGTATTCACAGACTTATAGCTAGGTCATTAGATTTATCTTGAAAACGCTCACCGTCTGCATAATTCATAAACGCACATTTATTATGCACTGTATAGTCAGGTGATGGACTTTTTTACGCTTTCTGTAAGATAAGAGTACTAATTGTATCAATGTAACTCCACAACAACTACATAAATGTATTCACTAACCAGTTGCAGTTGCAGTCTAAAAGTTGCAAGCTCATTCTGAGTCTCTCCATCTGTGTCCGACTCTGGTTCAAACATGTAAGGCTGCACTCCACAACTGGTTATTTCTGACATTTTTGCTGAGTGAGATTCACCTGTTTTGTTGATAGAGTATGCAAAGCTCGTGTAAAGGATTCCGCCCTCTTCTGGAAGGGACGGGGAACAGCAGCTCATTTGCATTTAAAGGGACACACAAAAACTGTGTGTTTTTGCTCACCCCCAAAAAAGGGGCAAATTTGACAAGCTATAATAAATGATCTGTGGGGTATTTTGAACTGAAACTTCACAGACATATTCTGGGAACACCAGAGACTTATATTATCTCTTGTGAAAGGGGCATTATAGGTTTCCTTTAAAAGAACAAATCTGTCGGATGGGCAAACTCCTCATGGAGATGTTTATGCTCAGCGGTGTGAATCGGCAGATAATGAAACCGTGTAGTCAAGATAAATGAGGACTCAGAGGAAGCTGACGCAGCAGGTGAACCTTTTCCTCCAGGTGTTTCTGTACGATGGAATCGGGTTTAATTCTAGTCGATCAATATAGGAGAAAACACGTCCTGAGTTCATTATGGGAACCTCTCAGGCAGCGTTAGAAATTAATCATTACAAACACTCCACATTTAACTCATCTACAATTCCAAATAGTGAAAGTCTGGTAATGTTTAGGGCGGTCCGGTCAAATGCCGATGCAGATATCAGGTGTGTGAGTGGACACTGAAGGTTTTTGTCATTCTCATGTCGCCACTCTCTCTCTGTCGTTCTCTCCATGACAGATGTTACTCTGTCTCGAGGGTTTTTATTGGACAGTGCAGAAAGAATGGCAGAGCTGTTAATATTTATCTCTCGCACACACACACTCATTCAGCCAGAAGCCCTTCCTGTGACCTTCATAAGTGTCATTACAATGGCTGGCAGACTGAATGGTGAAAACACACACTATAATGGAGACACACACACACACACATATGGCTAACTCATGTATGGATAAATCACAACCTTAATGTGGTTGGTTGGCGAAGCATTAAAACAATTAACGGATAGAGGTCATTTGAGATGAGAATCTCAGTAATGGCCAAATTGTCATTGTGTCATCTAAGCGTACCTCTCTAAAAATGATCCAAACATCTTTTGGCATTCAAACGCATTCTTTAAAGGGATATTTCATTTACTCACTCTCATGTTTCTTTCTTCAGTTAAATGAAATGTTTTTGTTTTTTGGCACTGTAATATTTTAGGTCAAACTCCAAAATATGACCAAAAACGTCAATCTTTAAATTATATTTGATGTCAAACTTGATATGGATGAATGAGATTATTATCAATGAGGTCTTTTTTTAGTGGTCACTTTCTAATTACATGATTTTCAGATGCTCATCATAAATGTAGATGGCTCTCCATCCCAATGTCTTCTGCTAGCCTACTCTTTCTGAATCATCTTAAAAAAATTTTCTAATCTCCAACTTGCTCTCCAAGAACCATTCTTGTAATATTTCCCAAACATCATTTCTTTTAAATGTTTAACTTGACACACTCCTACAGAATTTCATTGGATCTCTTCAAAACACATTTTAGATATCCCGGAATATTCAATACAGCATTGGATTGTGTAACTGCAACTAATGTCATAATCCTGCCTTTGTTCTTGTGTATTCCATAATAAAGTCACATCTAGATCTCATCCAGTGTGCATTAAAAATGTGAGCTACAAAGGCTCGCTTGAGAGAGAAAGAGTGACAGAGAGAAAGAGAGAGACAGGCACATGAAGGTGATTTCCTATGCAAAGCATGCTAATGTGTCTGTGTGAGTGTAATGGATTGGTTTATACATCGCTCAGCTCAGAAAACAATAGATCATTTTGTTTTATAAAGCCTTGAATCATACGACGCACACACAACATCTGGAAGAAGAAAGAAGAATTCTCCATAGAGAATAAGGCCACTCCCTCATAATGCTTTCTGTTGTTGCAGACACACACAGCGCTTTTGCCCGTTTTTTTGTTTTGTTTTGTTTTTTTGTGACCTTGCGGTGAGAAATATTACAAATCCAACCACAATGACCCTTCTAACACACACACACACACACACACACACACACACACACACACACTCATGTTGGGTTTTCATGTTTTATGGGGACTTTATATAGAAAGAGCCAGCCCCACATAGGCGGAATAGGCAAAAGCAAGTGGCCTAAGTGGTAGAAAAGGGGGATACAGACAAAGGTAATGTGATTTACCTTTGTATGGTGTAATGAATGAACAGTTTATTCAATTTCATAGTAAGTCGATGCTAGTAACGTTTGCTAATTTGAAACAGCTAGCTAATAGAGTTAATGCCATTTATTTTTTTACCAAAAACCTTATGCGCTGGTGTACACTCAGGATGTTTGTGGTCTTCAGAAACCACAGATAGTAAAATGTGATTTTGTAACATAATCATGCCATTTTTTAAAGACCCCCTGTGGTGAAAATCAAGTTTTTAATGTTGTGTATATGTCTATCTGGTGTTTTTAACACGCTTTAAGTATTTTCTCTTTAAAATTGCAGTAATAGTCTCAAACCCACGGTTTGAAATTGCTGGTGTTTCTGACGTCACAAACAACCTTGTAACTAATCACGTCAACGTGCTGGCGGGCTTTAGCATATCATTAACTGACCGCGCAAGGGAGTCTCAAAAGAAGGTTATCCTGGTATCTGTTGATATGAAAAATCGGGTAGATTAGCAATATGGCGGGTGTATGATGTATATTACGATGCTATGATGAACTATATGACTTTCTCCACCGACGTTTTGAGTTGTTCGAAGCATTTGTAAGGATACTGATTGTTAGAAGGCAGCTGTCTGACTCTGACATGGTGAACGGGAACATGGTTTGTGTAACATTAGCAACACATTAGCTGTTTGATAACTAGTCAAGCAAACGCTAATCATATTAATTACCGTTACGTGTCCGACGTTGTAAAAAGCGATACCATTGTGCAGCGTTTACCTCAGTAAGTTGACTGAGTGGATCTCGTCTGAGCTTGTGCGTGAGTGGAGGCGGGGCTAATTAGCATTTTCATAGATCCGTGTATATTAAATGAGGCAAGGGTATAGAGTTACATTCAAGCTATTTTAAGGCATCAAGAATTTTTTTTCACAGGAAAAAAAAAAAACTTCAATATGTAATTTTGGTGATAAAAATGAGTTTTAAGGGATAAAATTATTGACTAGAGGGGGACTTTAAATGCATGTCACTTTTTAATTAATGTTTTTACTCCACAGTTGTGCAGTTTTGGGGGGATATATGGTAGGACTAATTTTATTTTTATTTTATTTTTGCCTAAATTAGTAATGATTTTTACATATGGGTTTACTTAAAATAGCAACATTTTATGAATTTTTAATCAAATTTATTGTAAAACTGACTTTTAGCAGTCTGTTCAAAGAATGAGTCAAAAGATGTTAAAACTGATATTTCTTAATCCCAATGGATGAAGTTTATCCCAATGGAAATGGATGGACAAGCTGAGCAGTAATAGTAAGAGTAGTATGCTATTCTGAATATAGCCATTTACTTCACGGTCTTTTCAATGTTTAATCTGTATTGTAAGGCTTTTCTCGTTGATATGTGATTAATTTGATTAATTAAATGCCATATCATGTAATTAATTTAATTAAAATTTACAAATGATTGACAGCCCTAATTTTAATGTTTTCTGGTTCTGCTTCGTTGGATAACAACACCTTGAAGCAAAACAACTGCAAGGGAAGAGACATGGATGTCTTAACTGGAACCTTCACAGCCACATTCAAATCTAGACTCAAAACATATCTTTTTATCTATGCATTTACTGATTGAGCACTGTGCTATGTCCAAACTGTTTGCACTTTATTTTATACGTATTATCTTTTTATTCTTTTAATTCTTTTTCTTGTTTTTATTTTATTTTTAATGCATTTTATATCAATCTTTTATGTATCATCTTTTTATTTCTGACTTTTAATGCATTTTAAATCTTGCTGTCTGCTTGAAAGAGCTGGGAGAATTAGGAAGTAAGCATTTGTAATCCCTGGATGGAGCTCTGACAGAGTTAGTCCAGGAAGATTTGTCTGTAAGGGTACTGTTTAAACGCACACCGAGCTACCTGACAAATATTTTTACAGTTATCCCTCCATGTGAGGAAGATCCATTTAGATCCGCTCTGATGGATAGATCCGTTTAGATCCACTCTGACGGACAAAAAAGTTGAGTAGGGTTATCCTTGGATGGAGCTCTGGATAGAGTTAGTCCAGGAAGATTTGTCTGTAAGGGTACTGTTTAAACGCACAGCTACCTGACAAATATTTTTACAGTTATCCCTCCATGTGAGGAAGATCCATTTAGATCCGCTCTGATGGATAGATCCGTTTAGATCCACTCTGACGGACAAAAAAGTTGAGTTTATTTATTTATTTATTACAGGGACAATGCATATTAATAAACATTTCTGTCAATATGCCAGAGTTAGCCAGAAGGCTATTTTTCACCTGTAGTCCCTAGACAGACGGTAATAGTCACCCTAAAAGAGAGTAAAATTACATATTTACATAACAATAAAACAATTACAATACATTTAGTAAAAAGTACTATTAAGCTATGATGTACATTAGAAACACAACAAACCAACAATCAGACAAACATCAGACAAATACATGAACACATACATACACACAAGCAAGAAACCAACAGGGGGCAACAAGAGCAGGTCTAATAGTAAGCTAATGTTGACAGCTCTGATTATCAACGAGCCCTTTCTTTAACTGGATCTTAAATATACTATATGTGTTCAGATTTCTGATGTTTATGGGAATGAGGTTCCACTCAGTAGCAGCTCGAACAGAAAAAGCAGTTTGGCCAAATACACTTTTCCTAAAGGGAATGATACAATCTCCCCTCGCTGCACCTCTGGTTCTACTATGATCAGCTGTTCGGATGTTGACAAACTGATGGAGGGGAGGGGATGATAAACCATGAATAATTTTATAAACAAGACATAGATTTGAGAATTTTACCATGTTTTCCCAGCTGAGTAATCTGTATTTTTGTAATATTGGACAATAATGAGAAATGCTCGATTTCTAGAATTTTTACAGTTCGTTTGTAAAGTGATTGCAGAGGTTTCAGAGATGTAACACTAGCTTGTGACCAAATAGGTAAACATTAAATGATATGTGAAAAAAATCATAGAGTGTGTATACATTTTTGCTGCCTGTGTAGACATTTGATGGCGAATGTGTCTAAAGTTTCTGAGGTTGAATTTGATTCGATTATAGACCTTTTTTACGTGTAATTTAAATGACAACTTTGACTCAATTAAAACCCCCAATATTTATATTCTGACACGATCTGCAGCCTTTCCCCTGACACAAAAACATCTGGCTCAACACTGAAGTTATTATTGGACTTGGTGAAAAACATTGCTACTGTTTTTGATGTATTCAACTGCAGGCAAGAATGTTTCAACCAAGCTGTAATATTAACCATGGAATTAGTGATTTTCTCAGCTACCTGAGAGATATTACTACCATGAACATACAGTAACTACAGTGTCATCAGCATACATCTGCACAGAAACATCTGGACAGACAGACGGTAGGTCATTTATATAAAGTGAGAACAACAAAGGTCCTAAAATTGATCCTTGAGGAAGACCGGTAGACAGACTGAGAGCCGCTGATTTAAATGACTGGACTCTGACATGTTGGGAACGGTCAGTGAGGTAAGACTCAATCCATTTAAGTGCATCTGAGGAAAAATTAAAACTGCATAATTTTGTCAGCAAGACTTTATGATTGACAGTGTCGAAAGCCTTCTTGAGATCCAGAAACACAGCTCCAACAACCCCACCTCGATCCAACAAAGCTCTCATGTTTTCAGTAAAGAAGCAAGTAGCAGTTTCGGTGGAATAATTGGCTCTAAAGCCAAACTGCATAGAGTGGAGAGCATAGGGTGTGGTATTTAGATGGTTAATAATTTGTTTTACTATCAGTTTCTCTGCAATCTTAGACACAGTAGGCAATATACTGATGGGTCTGTAGTTTGACATGGAATGAGGGTCTCCACTTTTGAAAATGGGAGCAATAACAGCTGATTTCCACATGCTTGGGAACATATTTTGTGAAATGGACAAATTTATCATTTTGGTAATGGGGCGTGTGACTGTTGTACTAAGCTCCTTGAGCATCACTGTATCCATACCAATAAATATCTTTACAACTAGATGGTCTAAGTGATTTATTGGTCTGTGATACCACTGATTCTGTGATGTTTATTAAACTGAAAACTGATTGACTTGTGTCTATTGGAGGAGCGTATGTATTCTCAGGTGTAAAACAGCTTGCTATGTTAGCCACAGAATCAATAAAATAGTGATTGAATGCCTCTGCTACAACCGGAATATTGTTTGTTAGTTGTTCATTTATTTTAATTTCTAAAGTGTTTTGTTCTTTGGGGTGATCCCCTGTCATTTTTCTTAGCTGGTTCCATATTATTTTAGCATTTCCATTTGATTTTTCAATTAAAGTGAGAAAGAAATCTGCCTTTGCTTTTCTTAATGATCTTACAACTTTATTTCTCAACATGGTGAAACGTCCTCTGTTATGAGTTGATTTATTTTTATTTGCTATTTTTAAGGCTTGGTCTCGTTCTTTCATGAGTTTTATAATGTCTGGATTTATCCAGCGTACAGTGTTTTTGTGTTGTTTGTACTTAATTTTATATGTGAATTCATAATATTCATAATTCTTTTTCATAATCAACTAAAGATAAAATGTCATCCCATTGAATTTGGTTAGCTGCAGCTACAAAGTTTTGATATTTACTTTTAGGAATTCTGATAATTTCTTTTTTTTTCTCTAGCACAAGGATGGAAACGTTTTTTGGTAAGGTTTCTAGTGATAAGAGTTAGATTGTGGTCCTATAAACCTTTTAACATATTAAATGATTTTATAATTCTTTCTGGCCTATTGGTAAATATGAGATCAATTTGTGTCTTGGAAGAGTTTGTTATTCGTGTCGACCCACGGACAACTTGTGTTAGATCAAACCTATCTGTGATTTGTTTGAGCTTTTTTCTAGAGGGTTTGTCCTCCCAGTTGATGTTAAAATCCCCCATAATAATAATTTCTTTATCAAGATCGCTTTCTTTTAACAGCTTTTCAAAATTTTCATAAAAGCTGTTATCTGTAGTGGGAGGCCTATAAATTAAGGACAAAGGACATTTGTGGTGAAAGGCTAACACTGAGACCTAGACATTCTAATAGATTACAATTTGACCACTGGATTTTAAGACACTGTAGTGTACTTTTTATATAAACCATCACTCCTCCTCCCTTCTTTGTTCCCTCCCTGTCTTTCCTGTAGATGTTATAACCAGGAATATCCAGAGCTGCTAACAGAGCATTTTGATTAAGCCAGGTTTCAGATAAGCATAAAAAGTCCAGATTTGAATCCATTAACAAATGCTGTATTTGCTCACTTTTAGACAGTATGCTTCTAATGTTTAAATGGCCACCTAGAAGGCCCTTCGGTTTAGCCTTAGGGTCCCACACTGTTCGCGAATGATTGACAGTCTGAAACACCTCCCATTTCCTATTCTTTGCAATTCCTGGATTTAGCTGTTTCCTGTTTACATTTTGCATCACTATGGGGACGTGTGAAGCGCACGCCTTTGAAGTGGTCACAGAACCCCGGAGTCCAGCCAGCCCAGCATGCACCCCAGGCCCAGACAAAACAGAGGATCCACCCGACATCCCCGCGAAGCCATCGCTCCGCAGACTCCCCCCCCCGTGATCCCCCGAGGACACACCGCACTCCACCCACGCCGACACCGGGGGCACCAGGCACTCCACCAACGCCAAAACCGGCACGAGAAACCCGTGCACGCCGATCCGCCACAGCACCAGCACGGCCCCCCAAAGTCCCATCCACGGCAGCACCAAGCGAAGACGACGGACAGGAAAGGTTAGAATGTACAGGACTACAGTGTAATGCATCATACAATGGGCATACCTGAAGGACTGTAGTAGCGCGCTCCTCCACAGGCCTCTCCTCCGGTGTAACGCAGTGCGGTCCTGGGCATGGATGTATGTCTCCAGACAATATCAAACAGATTGTAATGATCAGTGCATTAGTCCATTGTAGGCATGAAGTTGTCTTGGTTTTTGTCCGTATTTCTTTGTATAAAGAAGGATAAATGAAAGTCATAGCCAGAAGGTGTTTCCCATAGCCAATACTTGGCTTAGCGTCGTTGTTTGTTTGTTTATAAAGTAGACCCATACTGCTGAAATACTTTTCATAGAAGAAAAGTTGTTGCCTGTTGCCAGCATATTTGAGGTCTAAATCAACTTTAGATGGTAAGAAACCAACAAACAGAGTGTATAGTAAAAGAGCTTTGACCACACCTGCGGCCATCTTGAATCGTGAATCGTACTGCTCACGCTGGAGGGATAACTAGGAAGATCCATTTAGATCCGCCCTGATGGATAGATCCGTTTAGATCCACTCTGACAGACAACAAAGTTGAGTACAGTTATCCCTCCAGCGTGAGGAAGATCGATTTAGATCCGCTCTGATAGATAGATCCGTTTAGATCCGCTCTGACGGACAACAAAAAACTCCCTGAAACGTCCTAACTCTTCCATCCAGATAGTGGTATTCTCTGTTTTTACTGTTATTTTTATTTCTTATGCGTTCCATTTTTATTATTATGTATTTGGTTCTTCTTTATGTAAAGCACTTTGAATTACCATTGTGTATGAAATGTGCTATACAAATAAAATTGCCTTGCCTTGCCTTGCTTCTGCTGAGAGAAAACAAGAGGGTGAGTGATGCGTTTCAATCAAGGTGGGAAAAAGGCCTTCTCACGTTTCATTGTGTGGCCATTTGAAGGCTCATGGGCCTTGAGTCAATGCTTTAGGTTTTTAATGGTTGGCCCACAGTGGTTGTAACATCCACAGTGATGATGCAGTGAGACAGTCTGTCACCTGCGGTCTCACTCAAGTCTGAGTGGACCTGCAAACACATACATGCACGCTAAATTTTCCATATGCACAATCACACACCCACATTATCTGAGCAGACGGTGGAGATAATGTCATACTAAGACTCACAAGTGGTACCTTTTGATGTATTATTTTGAATTTGAATGTATATGGAATTACTTTGCAAAACCCACTAGTAATTTATTGGGTATGTCTATTTATTATATCCTAGCTTATGTTGGTTATTTAATGACAATAAGATAGTATGCTAGTATCAGAACAAGGCCTAAGAAAATCTAGAATACCTGTGGAATAGCATTCCTGTTCATCTCAATGGCAGATTTTTTGCTGGGGCAAAACTCTTGGGAAGTCAAACGGTGAGGAAAGTCCAGTTCACGGTTTTAAGAGCCTGCAAAACAGAATCAGTCATTAATAAAACATCTACTATGATATAACGAAATACACTTACCGGCCACTTTAATATATACACTGTTTAACTGCTCGTTAATGCAAATATCTAATCAGCCAATCACATGGCAGCAACTCAATGCATTTAAGCATGTAGACATAGTCATGACGATCTGCTGAAGTTCAAACTGAGCATCAGAATGGGGAAGAAAGGTGATTTACGTGACTTTGATCGTGGCATGGTTGTTGGTGCCACAACATGAAAGCATGGATCCATCTGCTGGTGGTGTAATGGTGTGGAAATATTTTCTTGGCATACTTTGGGCCCCTTAGTACCAATTGAAAATTGTTTAAATGCCACAGCCTACCTGAGTATTGTTGCCGTCCATGTCGATCCCCTTTAAGACCACAGTGTACCCATATTCCGATGGCTACTTCCAGCAGGATAATTCGTGTCACAAAGCTCAAATCCTCTCAAACTGGTTTCTTGAACATTACAGTGAGTTCCCTATAGTCAATGGCCTCCACAGTCACCAGATCTCAATTCCAATAGAGCAGCTTTGTGATGTGGAAGAATGGGAGATTCGCATCATGGTTGTGCAGCCGACAAATCTGCAGCAACTGCGTCATGCTATTATGTCAATATGGACCAAAATCTCTGAGGAACATTTCCAGCAGCTTGTTGAATCTATGCTATGAAGAATAAAGGCAGTACTGAAGGCAAAAGCGGTTCCATGCCAATCCTAGCAAGGTGTACCTAATAAAGTGGCCGATGAGTGTATGATGCAATTTATGTGTTGCTTGCATCCAGGGAAAAACACTGCCAAATTGACACCAGGAAATACATATCAAACGATTAATCGCGATTAATCGCATCCAAAATAAAAGTTTGTTTACATACCGTGTGTACTGTGTATATTTATGTATATATAAATACAGACACATACATGTATATATTTAAGAAATATTTACACACACACATATATATATGTATACAGTGTGTGTGTGTGTGTGTGTGTATATATATTATATATATATATATATATATATGAGCAATATCACACTCGTAGCCGTGCGATATGGCTGTATATCAGCACGGCTGTGATTCATTCGTAGGCACGAGGCCATAGGTAATCACAGCGGCTACGAGTGTGATATTGCGTTTATACAACAGTTCGACGGCACGAGTGTGTAAACAAATAAAAACAACAACGCAGTGTCTTTAAAACCCTCTTTTGTGCAGCACTACTTCCTTCCGCCATGGATTCAAATCTCAAAGTTGACAGTTTGACCAAGACTCCGTTACTAATTCTAAAACGTCACTTTAGAACTAGTAACGAAGGAATGTTGAGTCCCTCCATTGAAACTCACTGAATTTTGTACAGTATTATTGAGAGAGAGAGAGAGAGAGAGAGAGAGAGATCGCCTGAGCGAGTAGGCTATTACCTGTGTCTGATATACTGCATAACATTCATTCTTCAAGTCGATGTCCATAATATTATATCCATTATAAAAGTCCGTTTGAATGTCCGCTGAGGAAAGCGATCTTGTATTTGTCCTTTTTACAGCTATGGGAATTTTCCATAACATACAGTGCTAAAACAACGTCTTTTGCAAAAGTTCCTTTCAATTTAAAAGTCTCTTGCGACTCACTGACTCATTCACCTGTAAAGTTTTGCCGCCATCTAATGGCGTATTAATGTAACTTTCACTCAATCCATATTACGCACTAATGACCCTTTCTCAATACCAAATACAACATATTTATATAAAATAATATTTATTGAACAACAAATAAACACAATTGTACAGTTCAGTCAAACGTAAAGCACTAGTGTGCCCGTGACGGTTACTAAATGTCAAAAAATAAATAAAATAAATGCTATACCTCGTATCTCTATATTTCCTATTTTTTGTTTTATTTTATAAAAAATAAAAAATAAAAAAAAAAGATATAGGTCACCCTTTACGCCTGTATGTGGGTTTTACAAATATTTAACGAATGAAAAGGATTTTAAAGAGCTTGTGACAAAACCTCGTAACATTGGATCCTCAAACTGTCAGTCAAACCTCATAAATCCGCCCCACCTCGTGAATGAAGTGCTACACGCAGTTTGGACATCTCGTCTATGCAATGCAAAGGTAAATAAAGATCTAATGTTTGAAAAAAAAAAAATTGTAAAGCGTTTTCTTTGCTCAAAAAACACTATGTCTATAAAGGGTAATGTTTTATGTATTTGAAGAGCGGAGAAGAGTCTTCGTCTGATATGCCCTGTCTAGTTGTAGCCAATATGCTATGCTATATAAAGTATGTAATTTGGGTTTGGTGAAAAGTTTAGAAGTATAATTAGTAGCTTATATCGGGACACAAATTGCTCTGTTTCTTTGCCAGAAGGGACCACTCCACGTTTTAATATAAGTCGAGGTATTAAACAAGGTTGTCCCATTTCGCCGTTACTTTTTATTTTGGCTGCTGAAATGCTCGCTCTTGCAATTAAAACTTAAGATATCGAGCATTTAAAGGTGTTTGGTGATTCTATAGTGATCAGTGATGACACAGCCTTACTTTTAAAAAATGCTGATCAGGTTCCAAAAACTCTCCAAATTATTAATAATTTTTCTAATGCCTCGGGTCTATGTCTTAATTTAAGTAAATGTGAAATAATGACATTGAAAGAATCTCATCTTACACAAATTTGCAATGTACCAATTAAATCTAGGATTAAATATCTTGGGATTGTAATTACCAAAGATAAAGTGGAATGTGAAGCATTAAATATATCTTAATAGAATAGCTGAATGTAAGACCAGATTGGATAGATGGATGCAGAGAGACATTTCTATATTTGGTTGAATTTTATTGACCAAAGATGAGTCTTTGTCCAGATGCATTTACCCTGCAGGATCCCTTCCCATTTCTGATAAGAAAATTAAGTTAATTAATCAGATGAACTTCAATTATATTTAGAAAAGAAAAGCTCATTATATTAAAAAAGCGACAATAGTGAAAGATTATAAAGAAGGGGGTTTACAGGCCATAGATTTCGATTGCATGAATGGTACTTTCAAGATTAATTGGCTTGAAAACTTTCTAATAAATAACAATAGTTTCTGGTTCTGCACTCCTAGGAATATCTTTAAAAGTGTTGGTGGGATAGAATTTTTATTATGTTGTGATTTATCAATACAAAAACTCCCTCTTAAACTGTCAGAATTTCATAAACAGGTTCTTTTATACTGGAAGTTGATTTATAAACATAACTTTTCCCCCCACAATTCACCGATTTGGAATAATAGGTATATTTTATTTAGGAATAAGTCACTCTTTTTGAGAGAATGGTGGGAGAAAGGTATCTGGTCTGCTGTTCACCTGTTAGATAAGGAAGGTTGTTTTATGAATCACAAAACTTTTTGTGAAAAATATAATTTTTATTGTGATTACAAACAATTTAATATGGTGTTGAACTGCATTCCAAAGGCATTTGTACAGATGGTTAGTCACACAGTGCCCAATCTAACTGAAGCTCTGCATTTACCATATTTAAAAATAAATGGGCAAGATTTTTTTACAAGTAGCTTGCCAAATAAATGAATCCGAACTTTATTAACCCAAGATAAATTTCCAAATCAAGCCAGTCGAAATAACGTAACTCAAATTTTTCCCAAGAGCACCATTCATAAATTAAGAACTTTATATCTCTCTTTTCCCATTCCTCCCAAAGCCAAGGAAGTACACTTTAAAATTTTTAATGATATCTATCCGTCGTCAGAATTTCTTAGACATGGATTTAATATTGACCACAATAATTGTACTTTCTGTGATTCTGACATTGAAACGACTGTACATCTTTTCTTTGACTGTATATTTAGTAGAGCGTTTTGGTCTGATATGTATGAGTGGCTTAAAGTTCCTATTAAGGTGAATTCTCAATTTTCTAAAAATGATATCATTTTTGGTATTATTATGGAAGATATACATATTCAATTTTTGCTGAATAGTTTTCTTATTTTGGGAAAATTTTTCATTCAAAACCATTATTTTCTGTCTTTCAAAAAGAATTTTGGTTATACTGTAAATCTTTAAGGATGTTAAAATGCATAACAGGAAGAAGACTACTTAGCTTATTGAGGAAATTCAAACTGGAAGACCCTGATGTGTAATTTTTTTTTCCCTTTCTCTTATGTTTTACTTTTATATTTTGTTCTGCTCTGCTTTATTGGATTTTCTTAAGATTCTGTATTGCCTTATTGTACTTGTTTCTTTCTGCAATAAAAAAAAAAAAAAAAAAAAAAAAGGATGTAAGTTAATTATTATCAAATTTAACATGGCACAATTCGACTTGCTCTGGAACAAGTAATAGATTAATAAGACCAAAGATTGCCCGTTTTATATACTCAAAATAAATTATGTCTCATGTTTAACCACTATAAGAGCCAGCGGCAAATCCCTGAAGCACTGGCTGAGATGAAGCTGTTCTCGGCGCTTACACAAGCACTGAACGTCCGCTGACGCCCTGGAGTTCGCATCTCCGAAAACGTCTAAACAAATTGTAAAATAGGCTCTGTGATTAAATATGAGTCACATATTTCGGGTCTAAACAACTACATTCTCGTCTAAAAAACTAAACTACTGTAAAACTACAGTTCGTGGTACAACAAGTAGTATTCGCAAAAATTACGGTGGATTTGCTAGGCTGCCATGACAGTCGCTTCACGCGGAGTGATACAAACGGTGAAAAGGTAGGAGTGCTGTTATCACTAGAATATCGCACGGCTATCAGCCAATCAGATACGAGAACCAGACAGAACTGCTGTATAAATAAATAAATAAATATATATATATATATATAAACAGTTCTGTCTGGTTCTCTGTTGTGTATATATGCCTGCAACACATACAGAACAAATTTCTGAGTAAATTGTAAAAATCATTCTGATGTAACGATGTATTAAAACGAATGTGAAGTAAAAATGGTTTTATGAATGATTTTTTGCTGATGTTTCATGAATTACATTAAAAATAGCAAAATATATGTAATAATATGTGCAAACATATGTAAATATCATACATTGCATATGCATGTAAGCATTAGCAATCTAATAACGATTGGTTTCTTAAAATCAACTATTACTTAATTTTTAAGTATGTACATTAACAAACTGTTGTGGCTGCTTTGAAATCACATTTCTCACTATTGTTCTCTGAAAAAGTTAAAAGAACAGTCACAAAATCTTTCATATTACAAGGGATTATGGGCAATATTAACATAAATGCCCATTTTCTCCACCAGGGGAAAAAAAAAAAAAAAAACCTTTCTGAGACCTTTAGTGAACTATGATACAAGACATGCTAATCTCAATCTTGCATACTAGTTTAGATGAGTAGTATGCAAATTAGTATGTGTTTTTTTTTTTTTTGTGACCATACCAGGAAGTTACATTTTAAAGAACACAGTAGAAATGCAGTCACCAAACTTTGCACAATGCTCAAATATTTTTCTAAAATCTGTTCTTAAAAACCTTTTGTGTAAAGCCAGTTATTGGTGTTGTCAGAGCCAAATCAAGAATTCCCCGATTAGTCAGAGCAGCAGCATGTGGCGAGGATTTTTCAGCTGTGAATAATGTCTCAAAGTGGGAACACAGCGCTGTCGAGCACTACAGATGCTGTGAAGCTGAAAGTACAAGGACCAAGAACTAAGTAAACTTCAGTAAATGTCTGAGGGGGGGAAAAAGAAAGGTATTTTAGGAACAAGAATGAATGCCTTCTGATGATGTCCCAATCTGGTCCCCCATCCTCTGTGACGTGTGTTTCATGGCACATCCTTTGAACCATTATTCATTTTACTACAAGCTCTGACATGCTATGCGGGTCAAGATTATTCCGCTGTCTCTTTATAATTCCAGAAGCTCATCTGGAGTTTCTCTCAGGGCTCATTTCAGAATGATGATGAGGTTGAATCTTTGTTTAAGTGAAATGAATACAGTGGCGTGTCACGGTCCAGAGGTCGTTTCTCCCTCTGTTAATAAAGTTCAGAAAGTAAGTAAGGACAATGAGAAATAGGCTGTGATGTTTAGTGCATTTCAAACATACAAGAAACGGCGGTGATATATGCAGTCAGTCTACCTCATTTAAAATTCTCTCCTCACATGTTTAGCTGTGCTGTGACAACTCGCTGTGAAGTGCAAAATGGGAAGTGTGAAAATAGGACATTTTTATACCTTATATGAATTTATGGTTCAAACTGTTCTGGCCAAAATATGTTGGAAGTATTATATATTGCAAACAACATGATTAAAAGAAATATGTTTTGCAAACTGAAAATATATATTTTTATTTGAAAGTAAGAAAACACATTTTCAGTAAACATTTTATATACGTGCAAATGCGTTTGGACTACATCCTCTTAAGCTTTATGTTAATATTCATACAGTAATACAAAACTGTCAAAACAGTGGGGAAAACATGTTCTTGCTGAGTTGTTTTTTCCTTTCAAAAAAATAATTTAAAGGGTTAGTTCACCCAGAAATGAAAATTCTGTCATTAATTACTCACCCTCATGTCGTTCCACACCCGTAAGACCTTCGTTCATCTTCAGAACACAAATTAGTATATTTTTGATGAAATCAGAGGTATATGACTCGTCCATAGACAGCAATTTAACCCACCACTTTCAAGGTCCAGAAAGGTACTAAAGACATCATTAAAACCATCGACGTGACTGCAGTGGTTCAACCTTAATTTTATGAAGCGACGAGAATTCTTTTTGTGAGCAAAAACAAAACAAAAATAACGACTTTATTCAACAATATCTTCTCTTCTGTGTCATTCTCATACACTGTTTACATTCAGCGCTTCCAGGTTCTACGTCAGAACGCCGACTCATTATTGGCCGAAGCTGTTCATGTGAGCTGCACGACACTGTAAGACTGATGCCGGACTGTCTGGACCAAGAGAGGGCTACTCTTTGAGAAAACAAAGGAAATTAACATTTGAACTTTCTCTTGCAAAATTAGCATCCCCATCCGAGACGCAATCACACCGAGTCAATCACACCTCAAGCATTGCCTTAATCTACATTTCCTTTCCTTCACCCCCTCTTCCCCCATCTCTTCTCTCTACATGCGGAGATGACCTGAAATTCACCCAAAATCTATATGGTTTAATGTGAACAGTTATCATACAACACTATACATGTTTGGTATCATTTGAAATGTCTCAGTGCGACTGGTACAAAGGTCTCATCCCCACAGAAGTAAACCAGAAGGTAATAAAGGTTTAAAGATTTTAGAGATATTTTGCTCTCTGTAATGGGTGTGTCCACCTTCACAGGGTCTTTCATGCAAATGGCCTTCTGTCCCCAAAAGGTGTAAACTACTCAGTCTAGGACCCTGATTAATGCAAATTCCCATTGTGAACTCATGTTTCCATTTGAAAGAAGTTTCTGTCTTGGTCTGAGTATTTAAAGAGATGTTGCAGGAGGCTCAGGGCACGATTCTGTAATCAGATCAGCCCACATTGCTGAGTGTCCTTCAGACAGGTATGCATCTTTTACTCTGTTTCTGAGCATCTGATGTTTTGTATTGACCATCCTTGAATTGATTATGTAATTGGCATGATACATTTACCTGACTAATAAATTGTTATATTTGACTTTATTCCGACTTACTCTGAAATTATTGACTCTAGTAGATTATAAATCCATAATCCCGCAAATCTACGCTCAGGTTAGTAACGGACTAAAGTACAGCTTAGGTGGAGCAGTGGGGCACACCAACTGATATTTTAGAGCTCCGACTAACACATTGGCATTAGTTATGTATACTTAGACTGTGTAGGCTAATAATGGGTTTTCCATTCAGAACAACATAGGGTTGTCGGACCAATCTGAATAGGGTGAGCCTCAACCTCTGATTATTGTAATATTATTCTAACTAAGTGTACGGGGGAAACCACGCCATGATTATATAAAGTTACCATTAGAAAGGTTAGATTGGTCAGCTTGGTTCTATTGGTAATGGTCATGACCTCTGGTTAGATATAGTCTTGCTTTAGTTCAGTGTGTTCAGATCTATGGGGACTAAATAACATACTTTTAGAAATAAGCAAGCATGGTGCGGCGTCTAAAAGTATTAGTCATCGCCTCTGTCTAATGACCAAGACTGACGAGTTTGTGTATATGAGATCGTATACCCGGCCGGTGCGAGACTCAAAGCGTTATAAGAATCCGAATGAACGAGTACAGTAAAGTAAAGAGTTAAATAGAATAATCAAATGTGTAGCTAAACTATTATACAAATGACCAATAATCAATTGACATTCTAAACTAAATTCGAGGTCATAATAACATGGAGTCAGATAAAAGTTTACTTGGAATTAAACTAATTTGCCACACTGAAAAGACCGAACGCGCTAGAAACCTTCCCCGTCCTGTGGGAAACCGCCGTTGGGCCGATTGGGCAGGCCTTACAACACATTCGTGTGATGCTGACGCAGGAGCCGGCCAATAATGAGTCGGCGTTAAATTGCTGTCTATGGACGAGTCATATACCGCTCGGTTTTCATCAAAAATATCTTAATTTGTGTTCCGAAGATGAACGAAGGTCTTACAGGTGTGGAACGACATGAGGGTGAGTAATAAATGACAGAATTTTCATTTTTGGGTGAACTAACCCTTTAAGGATTTAAAAAAAAATACATCAGAATAATTAAACAACAAAGATTGAATGTTTTATTTTTTTATGTTTTATTCTTTATACCACAACCAGGCAAAACAATACTGATATACTGATATATTGGTGTTGTTTTGTAATCTTTTTAATCTAGATTTGGATGTGTATGTGTGTGTGTGTGTGAGAGAGACCATAGGGGGTGAGGGTGCAGGGACTGATGGTCGTTAATCTCCGTTTGTCCTTGAGAAGGTGGAGCAGTCTTGTCCTTCTGCCATCCATTTGCAATGCCAACCACACACACACACACACACTGTCCCTCTATGCACTAATTGTACTCTGATGCAAATATATATCAAGACGTTCCCTATCTGTCCACCACACAAACACAGCGCACACATTGAGACACTCTCCATCTCTGATGGTGATTAAACTTGGTCCCTGCAGGGTTTGGCTCCCGACTGCCTACAATAACACACTCACTCAGTCTCATATTCATCTGATTACTGCCCACCACCCCCCATCTGTCCGCCCTTAATGACACGCCCCTCTTTTGACTGCTAGGGCGAGAAAAAGAAAAATCTACAGACACCAAAAAAGATCACAAAATACCTCATAAAATCTTATAAACCCCAATAAGAATGTGATAATTACACAAAAAATACCACAAAAATAATCAATAAAATACCACATTCTATTAGAGAACCATAACAATATGGTTTTATATGACAGTTTTACAACTAGAATATATAGCGCAAATATTTAGTACTAACAAGATATATGTTATTAAATGTATATAAAATTATGATGAAAAACGAAAGAATCTGCAAAAATCTATAAAACCAATCATATAATACATCAGAACCAGTCCACAAACAAAACATAGAACAAGCAGTGAATGTGTTTTGCTGAAAATCTCATAAAATCTTAAATAAAACACACACACAAACAATAAAAAAAAACAATAAAAATGTAAAAACCTATAGATCTAAAGAAAAAACAAACAAATCTGCAACAAACCGATCGTATATAATATATCTGGAACCAAACCACCACTAAAACACTGAACATGCACTGCAAATGTTTTGTGCTAACAACCTCCGGGTATAAACGGCTTTCATTTGATGATGGTAACTGCTTGCGAGTAGGATGTGATTCTGATTAAGACGAATTACAAGAACAAGGTTTGTGGGAAAAGGATTTGTAACCCCTCAAAGACGAATTTCCCATATACAGTCACCTGGAAAATGAATTATGCTGATGACTTCATGCTATTCCTTCTAAATTTTCAATGAATAATCCACATTAGAATGCACTGGCGACTGATGTTGTCACATGCGACGTATAGTATGCATATAATCAGCTTCTGCCTGGACGCACCCGGCCTTCGAGCGAGACGTCATAACGGCTTTTGAATGCTAATGAAACAAATGCAGGACATAAACGTCTGAAGAAACGACCTGAGCCTGTCACTGTCACCTGGCTTGCATCACACATATGGAGGGTTAGTCCTAGAAAGCCAATATTCAGGTTGTTTTAACATAAATTATATATATTTATTCATTATTTTTTCTTGTATTTATTTTTTTCTATGAATTTGTTGACATCAGCTGCCAACACAACACCACACAAAATACCCTAGCGACCACTAAAAATCCCTCAGAACACATTAGCAACCGAATAACAATGCTCTGCCAACCGTGACAATACAATTATTGCATGCATATTAATTTTGCATGATAGCATTTCCACAAAAGATGAAAATTGTAGCTTGTACAACTATAACCTGCAGCTAGCCTTCTACAATACATACATCTAACTTTGTGAAATCTTTGACTTTTTTAAAATAGCATTTGATCTTACAAGTTAAGAGGAAAGTTCTCCCAATTCTTTAGACATTCAGAGTTTGAGCATAGAAGTTTGAGTAATTAAGAATTAAATTCATGCAGGATATGAGCGGTAAGTCTCTCACTCTCACTGGCTGTCCTTTTCCTGCACGTTTTGATCTTACAGAGACTTACTGAGGTTAATAATGCTGCACATTAATATTTTATCAGACTTCTCAATTAAAGCTTTATTTGCAGGAGAAGATTCCTCTATAATGAATTCTCTCTTTCACTTGATCAAACACACACACATATACAAGTTCTTTCTCTCCAGTTTCAAGCTCACACTCAAATATATAACACAATGTATGTGTTTGTCAGTTAGGTTTTGCCTTCACTGTGTTCCCACAAAGACAGCAAAATGTGAAATCAACTACATTGTGGAGTCAGTCGATGGTCCCCATGAGGACAACGGCTTTATTAACATACTAAATATATATATATACACACACTATATTGCCAAAAGTTTTGGGACGCCTACCTTTACGTGCACATAAACTTTACTGACATCCCATTCTTAATCCATAGGGTTTAATATGGAGTTGGCCCACCCTTTGCAGCTATAACAGCCTCAACTGTTCTGGGAAGGCTTTCCACAAGGTTTAGGAGTGTGTTTATGGGAATTTTTGACCATTCTTCTAGAAGCGCATTTGTGAGGTCAGGCAGTGATGTTGGCGAGAAGGCCTGGCTCGCAGTCTCCGCTCTAATTCATCCCAAAGGTGTTCTATCGGATTGAGGTCAGGACTCTGTGCAGGCCAGTCAAGTTCCTCCACACCAAACTCGTTCATCCATGTCTTTATGGACCTTGCTTTGTGCACTGGTGCGCAGTCATGTTGGAACAGGAAGGGGCCATCCCCAAACTGTTCCCACAAAGTTGGGAGCATGAAATTGTCCAAAATGTCTTGGTATGCTGAAGCATTAAGAGTTCCTTTCACTGGAACTAAGGGGCCAAGCCCAAGCCCTGAAAAACAACCCCCCCTCCACCAAACTTTACACTTGGCACAATGCAGTCAGGCAAGTACCGTTCTCCTGGCAACCACCAAACCCAGACTGAGAAGCGTGATTCTTCACTCAAGAGAACATGTCTCCACTGCTCTAGAGCCCAGTGGCGACGTGCTTTACACCACTGCATCCGACGCTTTGCATTGCACTTGGTGATATAAGGCTTGGATGCAGCTGCTCGGCCATGGAAACCCGCCTTCTCTTTAGAGCGTCTCCAAAGCCCCGCCAAAACACATGAACGCACACAGAGAGATGGCGTTAAACTACCTCATGTCTCAAAGCACACAACATTACAATAATAATGAACATAACTTATAGTGCTCTAGTTGTACCACCTGACTGCTGCAGATTCATTTCTACATTTAAAGTGTTAACATAGAAACGCATAAATCCGAGTGCGAGGACATGAACAGCTCCGGGCAGAACGTCACGGGTTGCCATCTCATAATTACGGTTATGACATGGCGTGAACGCAGCATAAGCTCTTGTTTTGGTTCAGGAGGAAATGTAAAAGGCGGCTGCTGTTTGTTTTTGGAACTCGGTGACTGTCTGTCTACGGCTGCATCCCAAAACTTAGGCAGCTGACTTGTTGCCTCGCTACCTTATAGGCAATGACTGCAGGCAGTGTTTGTGCATGAAGGTACCTCACGAAACTGATTTCGGACAGACTTCTGAGACAGCGTAACCGTTTAATGATCTACAGCAAAATACAGCAAGATTTGGTGATAACTAAAATATTTAATTTCTAAAGTACTAATTTCTTGCTAGAAATGACATAAGAAATGTGGAAAACATTGGTCAAAAACTGACCACAACTTTCAGAGCAAACAAAGAAACCACAACTTTCAGATGCCATCTTTCTTTTTCTAGCTCAACTGTCACTGAATGGAACGCACAGGATTGTGGGATATCAAAGGCAGCGAAGGATACATCTATGCTGCCTTTAAAAATTGATCAGATGAAGGTATATGAGGAGATACCTAACGTTGGATTTGGACATGCCTTGATGTCTTCCTACCTTGGAATGCGTCCTCCGAAGGCCACTTTTTTAAGTATTCGGATGCAGCCTACAACTCTACATAGCCTTACGGATCACGCTGAAGACGTGTGATGTCTGCGCGAGCAGGGTGTGCGGAGGTATGGAAATACATATGTTGACAGGAAGGTAGGACACTGTATTGTATAGTTAATCTGGTGCAACTTCACACGATCAACAAGGTGCATGGAATAAAAACAAAGCTATTTATGGACAATACCAGCAACACTTGTGGCGTCAAGGGGTCAGAATAAACACTGTATCATAAACACTGTATCATTAACAGGTAGGACACTGTATCATTGATTGTGACATTGATTGGATGAACATTTTTTGGTCCTGAGACTTCCACAGAAGAGATATGTACATGTTTTAATATTTAGACCACTTCTATTATTGTTATCAGGATGTGAAGAGAGTTTTAACCAGTATAACAAAAAGTGTTTATAAAAAAAAATTGCCTACCCTACCTTTAAGCCTTGCCAATTTAAATATTCAAGAGCAAGAAGTGAAAGAGAGCTCAATTGTACTCACTGTGTGAGAAGTTTTAAGTGCTCACACATCCAAAGCACATGCCCAGAAAGCCACGGTTTAGCCATCACGCAAATAGCCTACTGATTTTGAGTTCTCTTTCACTTCTTCCAAGTCACACAAAATTATATCAAAATGCCCATCTTCTCAAATATCCTTGTAAACATCGTCAGTTATGTCTTAAATGAACATAAACAGTTAAATAAAACGCTTGTGTACCAGTATATTGGATCTGTGCAGCTCTTAAAGTGACAGCAGCCTAATATTCCTGCTAATCTTCTGCTGTCTTTTTTAATTTTAATCGAACAAAAGAGAAAAAAAAGAAAAAAAAAAAACCTACTCTTGACTAAATTTCTTTTGTAACTTTAATATGGATTAATGCATATTTAATTTATACAATGAAGAATATATTTTACATTTGATTACTTTATTTCTGTACCTGAAAACTACTGTTAGCTGAAGAGTAACCTGAAAAGCACTGCTTATTTCATATGCATCTTTGTTCTGTTGTATTTATGTTGGCCTGCTGAATGTTAAATGGATCCAATCCATGTTCAATAGAAATGTTTTGATGCAGCAATAAACTAGCTAGTCTAAATTATTGCATGTGTTTTTGAACTTTGCTAATTTAAAACATGATCAAAACACTAATCTGTTTTAATGACAAAAGTTCAAATAAGAAAGCAAGTGACAAATATTGGTATTGGAATCGGCCAGTTGTTGTTTGTTAAAATTGGCCAAAAAAATCTTAACGATGCATCCCAAATATATATATGAAACGTGTTGCTCTATGTTAAAATCTATTAATATATGTAGAAATTATTATATTGAGATTAAATGCTGCAAAACTATTGTTCAATCTGAATCGTGGCATTCAGCATATGTGACCCGTGCTGGCAAAATGACTCGCAATTAGCAAATTTTCAAAAATTAGTTATTATTTTCACATTCTCTATTATAAAACCTTAAAATGATGTATGATTTGTTGGAATCTGACAAAAAATGACTGAGCTACACCTGTTTGAAGTCGATTGAGTCAGCAAAGTCAATTTTGAGAAAATTCACAAGTTCACATATACATATAGTTAAATAGAGTAAAGTTATGCGTATTTGGTGTGCTGTCCGGGGGGAGGGCTCCGAGCTTGGAATTTTGGCACGAACCCAGAGTACTCGCCCTGGTTGTGGTAAGAATAGATAGAACTAGAAGTGAGGAGATGGGGTGGAGGAGGGATGCTGATAAACTGTCAAATGAACAGAGGTAAGTCTGCTGTATATACACCTCTTGTCATTGGTTGAGATAATTTACTGAATGCTCTCCACTTGTGCTGAAGTTTAATTATCTGAACATGCTCCTCCCCAACTTTGTTAATAAAACATCATATAGAGTTAAAGGTTTCTGAAGGTTCTAAAACAAAATCACCTAGCAACCAAACCTTAAAATCCCTGGTAATGCCACCAAATTTGGTACAAACCAAGTCAAAACCCATATCTATAGGAAAAAATATATATATTCAACTTTTTTACACGATTCCACAATTGTTTGATTATATATTAAGACCTGCTGTACCACGCGGATCTAATTCTAATATAATGTTACACATCAGATGTTTTTCCCCAACAGTTAACAAAACACTTAAGACATAAAACATAATGTTTGCGTGAAAACTTGCCAAGACTGTAATTCTGTTTATATGTGTATATCGGGATCGCGCGCTGTCTGAGGCGTCTTTGTGTGCGCTCTTCGGATCTGTCAGTCGGCGCGAGTAAGATCGTTTTGTTTACATCAGTATGAGTTTGAAAATTTCATTGGTTCAGACTCATGCCATCGAGAATTCGCTATGAATATTCACAAAGTTGAAATGCTGTGCTTTACGATACCAAACTTGTGCTGAGAGAAGTGCCAGTAGTCGAGAAGCAAGCAAAGAAAAATAGCATTTTTCATTGTGAAAGGAAAGGTCGTCCTCTCAGAAAACGTACAAATAAAGATACTTTCAGATGTTTAATTGCTATTTGGATCATTGGTATCGCTAGACAAGGGCCTAATGATCTAATTTTTGTGAAAACCTCAATTTTGACCAAAATTGACATTTTTCACTTGTTTTGCCTTGTAGCTCGAAATTAGCCTGTGCATATTCTGACTCATTTTGCCAGCACGGGTCACATATATTTGTGAATAATGATTGTTGCCCATGGCAACACTGTATAGCTCACCAATTATCCTGAAAACATGTGTTCCTACGAGCTGTGCTCATGTTCTCTCTGCATTCTCTACAAGTAAAATAATACAAGAATTTAAGCTCAAATCAATATGACAAGAACACATGTATTTATTTATTTATTTGGTAAATAGTCATTCAATAAGCCAGATAATGTTCAGCCAGATGATCATTATCATAAAAATAAACCCCTTTATGATACCGTAAGACCTGATACAAGTGCTTTTTTGCAGTAATGAGCATCTGACTGTACATTAGCGTATAAAACCCTTGTAAAGTGTTACCGAAATACCATTAGCTCAATATAAAAAATAAAAGTCAATGGGAAGTCACCAGCATGACAGAAAATCAACCGTGTGTGTGTTGGTGTCTCTTCTACAGGCCTCCAACTGGCCTGAAGAAATGAAGAACTTCCAGTTCTCTTCATCTGTTAGGCAAATCTGTCTCTCTTTCTCTTTTACGCTTTCATTATAGGTTTGTAGCTCAGTACATCACACATGCACACAAAACCCCCACTTGCACATATAAACTCCAAAGAGATTCATAAAACAGCAATGCATCACCGGCACACACACACATACATGGCCTTGACACTTTGGCTCATTGCTTTTTGACAGCTCTGCATAGTTGAATTCCTGGACTGATCCCTGAGACCTTTTAGTTCATTTATTGTTGTTGTTTATTTTTATTTATTTACATGTACAAATTTCATGGCAAAGGTGCCAGCAGTATTTCCTCTGCTTCCTGTTGATCTATACTGACAATGCCTTCAGGCTTTCTAGCACCATTCACACACTCTCAATCATGTGTGCTCACTCTCCTAGCGGCTCCTGTGTGGCTTCTGCTTTGATAAAACATGCCCACATCTGAGTCCAGACTTGACTAGATTAGAATTAATCAGTTTGGACCATCATGTTCCCTTTCCAATCAGACAAATCCAGACGCTCCCGGATCAAAAGCAACATGGGCCATGAGGAACAGCTGTCAGAGGCAAACTCATTTAAACACAACCCTAAAACAACAGACCTGCTCTCCAAAGACTGACCCTGCATTCCATTTCACAAATTGGTTTACCAAACAAATCATTCCAAACGGTTTGGAGCTATTGGACAGACGGATATAACAGATTCACACTCAAACTGATCCGATACTAAAAACATTAAAAGGGTACTTCACTCCTGGTAAAATGAGCTGTCAAAAAAAAAAAAAAAAAACTTGGCTGCCTATACATTAGAAAGGTTACTTTTAGTAAAGGTTACTAAATCAGTGCTACCTGACCAGAGAGAACAGAAAAAAGGCTGTTGTCTTCCCTTTCACCAAATAGATAGGAAAACTTCAACACCCATAATGCACTGGACATGTTGCCATCCAAGGCCACTCCCACCAGTCTGCTATGGATACACTGAGTGAAATACCGCCTTGCCTTAGTAGGAAATACTTCTTAGTAAACTTTTAGTCATAATGGTGTCAACTTGTATTGTTCCCGGTGCAAGAATTCAAAGAGTAAACGTTTAGCGGGAGTGAGTTACTTTCGGTTTCCACTGAAGGATCCAGCGTGTTGTAGGCAGTGGCTAAAGGCTGCAATGAATTATAAATATGAAGAGAATGCCGTGACAGAAAATATGAAAAACCTCAGTGTTTATAGTCAACATTTCAAACTGGATGACCATGAACTGAATGAAACTGCCGTTTTCACGAAAGCCTGGAGCTGTCAAGTGTGTTTTGCATCATCCGGCAGACTTTTGCTGACAAATAAATGTGAATTTCTTGAAAAAATTTTGGTTGTCTGCTTCAGGAGGTCAAACTAAATACTACATGTGTTTTGATGTTTATTTTATATGAGGTTTGCAGGTCAGCAAAACATGGTCAAAATACAGTTTAAAACCTTGATTTGTGTGATTTTGTTATTTTCTACTAAAAACAAAATAAACATTATGAACGTATAGGCTAAAAGTTTTAATAAAACAAAATTATAGCAGAATGGGTAACAGGGTTGCAGATTTAGCATAAATTAAGCTGTCAGTTAGCAGAGCCTAGATAGTATGGGACAAAATATAAGTTTATACATACTATGTTGATGCACATAAATGAAAATATATACACTACTGTTCAAAAGTTCGGAGTCGGTAAGATATTTTTGAAAGAAGTCTCTTCTGCTCACCAAGTCTCCATTTATTTGATCAAAAATACAGTAAAATCAGTAATATTGTGAAATATTATTACAATTTCAATAACTGTTTTTATTAGAATATATTGTAAAATGTAAAATTTATTCCTGTGATGTCAAAGCTGAATTTTCAGCATCATTACTCCAGTCTTCAGTGTCACATGACCCTTCAGAAATCATTCTAATATGCTGATTTGCTGCTCAAGAAACATTTCTGATTATTATCAATGTTGAAACAATTTTTTTCAGGATACTTTTATGAATATAAATGTTCAAAAGAACAGCATTTATTTGAAATAAAAGTCATTTGATCATTATAAACGTATTCACTGTCACATTTGATCAATTTAATACTGAATAAAAGTATTAATTTCTTAAAAAAAAAAATTACTGACACCAAAACTTTTGAACAGCAGTGTATGTATTTATAGTGATTTGAGTTTCTTACAATAACAGGCTTAAATGGCTCAGCTTGAAGTCAAGATGACAGTTTGGGTAAAAACTGAGAAAATCTGGGACACAGAAATTCTGGTCATTAAATCTGAAATATTCTTCAATATTAATATTCTACAATAAACTGACTAACAACACACTTTTATTTTTTTACATAAACGCCTTCTGTTCATTCAGAAATGTCTGATATGTGCAAAGATGCAGTGTTTTCTACCCTTCATGTGACTGAACGTTTCTCAAAACATAAAAATGTTAAAACTAAGATGCACAAATGTCTGTGAATATTTAAAAATTAAATATCACAGATGTCAATATCAGTGTGGCATCAATACTGGATGTGCACTAGAAAAATATCAGCCTGAACCTCAGAGAAGTTCCACTGATAAAGAATGAAATGAGGCAGGGATGAAATATATTACAGCCAACAAGACTGAGAGGGAGAGATGGAGAGAGAGACGAGCCTTGATATTAAAATAGACAAGAATGAAAGGTGACAGACAACTAAATCTCACCTATACCCAAGAACATCATTTCATTTCATACATGCACACACAAGCACACACAGATACACACACCCAGACAGCACACACCCAGAATGCTCTGACAATGTCGTTAATATGAAGTTTTAAATATTTAAATGGATAAAATGTCTCCACTGGTTTCATGGCATCTCTGTTGAATCTCGGTGTGAGATTCAATTACATTAATAACCAGTGATTTGATTCTGACCCACATTATGAGTTCTATTAAATTCACATTATTTGGGTTGAGGTGAGAGAGATCTTCAGAAGCAGAGGGAGATGAGAAGAAAATCCTGGTGTGTATGAGTGTGTGTATTAATGTTAAAGTCAAGTCTGCATTGATGCAACAAAATTACATTGCTCTTATTATTATCAACAATGTCGCATACATGCAGTGTAGACAGCGTCATTGATTATAATGACAGCGCTCTAGTTTTGCCACTCACTGAAAGCCCATATGACAAAAACATATATTTTCATATATTTGGGCCATTTTTTCTAGGGTTTTTGTAATGTACAATTATTAAAATGTATGTATTAAATATATTTCAGAATTTATGACACTGTCTGAAAGCCCATAATGTGTGTGTGTGAAACATTTTCTTCCAATTTTGGGGATTTTTTTGTGGGTTTTTTTTTTTAGGGATGCACCGATCCGATACTCAGATCGGGTATCGGCTCCGATACTGCCATTTTTGCCGGATCGGGTATCAGCCGGTTGGGACCGATCCAAATCCAAATCCGATATTGTGCGTGTACTATTCTGTGTTATTGTTAAGCCCCACAAAAGGCACAAAAACATTAAAAAGCACCATAAAGTTTCCGTGCACTATATTCCAAGTGTTCTGAAGCCATTCCATGGTTTAATTTGAGGTACATGAATATTTAAGTCGTTAAATTAAAATTCACGTACACTCTTCCCTCCGCTGCGGCTGTCAGTCATTCTCCATTCAGCATTCAAACTGCGTGTCGCGTTCGGTTACGACAGTCAACACAATGGAACTCTATCCAAGATGATTCAATGTTTCTATAATTATACTTCATCTGTAGACAAAAATGCCGGTAATACAATACGCATCAATATATATTCACTTTGTGCTTTGAACTTTTCAATGCGGAGCGCTGCCGCTGCGCGCTGTGACTCCATGATGCTTGAAGCGCATCATTCTGCACACGGGATGCGCATAAGCGCTTTGTGCCGCTCTGTATGGGAGCCGTTCATATTATAATATTTTTGTGCAATGAAAGATTGTTAATAGCATTTTTTGTTCTGTCCTATATATCATATGTTGCTGCTTCATTAAAAAAAACTCCGCTATAAATTTAAAAGAAATGTCTTTTAATTTTATAGTATATATTTATATATAAATATATTTAGTTTATGTCATGCATGACTCAAACATTCATGAAAAACAAGCCATGAGTCATGGATGAAGGAGTCAGTTGGACTCCTGTTTATTTTGAATGTCTACCAAGCTAGTGAAGCTATTGGTTTATTTACAGTTGTTGCACTGATGCACAATTATTTAATAAATAATTCACTACATTTGTGTCTGTTTGTTATTTTGTTTTACAAAGTTAGGAAAGTAATGTTTAAGTCAAGCCTGATGCCTTGCACAAAAGAATGATCCCAGTTTCTTCCACACAGTGAGGCATACAGTTTATTAGATAATTTAGCACTTTTTTTATTATTACTTGAATATCGGATCGGTATCGGTATCGGCCGATACTGAATCCCAGGTATCGGAATCGGTTTCGGAAGCGAAAAAGGCGGATCGGAGCATCCCTAGTTTTTTTACATAATATAGAATCATGTATTTCAGTATGAAGTACAATCTTTTAATGCGTACTAGGGTTATGCTTATTGTGACACAGCACATTTTGTTGTACTGCTCGCAGCGAAGACACACTGTCACAGCGATGTTTTTATTCTTCTATCTGGAGGTGAAACGTATGTAACCACACTAACCTCAACTCTCTTTGTCTGTCACACACACACGCACATACACTCGCACATACAGTGGAAGGGGGGTGTTCACAGGGTGCGGCGTGTGATAAACTGGGGGATTTAGGCTCATTCCCAGCATTCCCTTCACTCTCATTATGATCCCTGTGAGAATTCCTCTCACGCAGCGTGGAGCACAAGTGTGCAGGGAATATCTGTGTTGCCGTGTGTGTGTGGCAGCTCGATGACTTGTACCCTACTGTGGTTAAACATATAATCATCCATAACCTTCTAAAATGGCCTATATCTTCTTCTCTAGCACGCACACACGAAGGCTGTTTACTCACAGCGTGTGAGTTATCAGACCCAGAATGTTCCCAGCATGGCATTGTGGGTAATGTGACTTTTCAGCATGGGTCCACAGCAATCATACACTTAGAGAAAGAAAGAACAGGAAAAAGAGAGAGAAAAAGAGGTAAAGACACAAAGAGGGAAGAAAGACTGTAAGAAAAAGACTGATGATCACCAGGGAGAAGAATGCAAGGGAAGAAAAGAGAGAATGAGAGATACATTTTGCATTAAATTACTTTAGGGTCTCTGCGGCGTCATTTGTGGAAAAAAATTCTCTTTACTTCCAAGACTGTGAAGCTTTTTTTAGAGCCTAACTATATGTGTGTAAACAGTAATTATTTTAAATGTTTTTTAGGCTGGTACCACTGTAAATGTAGATGCTTATTACAACAAAATGGGAGTTTTGTGTGTTTTAGTCTGTATCTATTATATGATATGCCGTTTTTGTCCAATAAAATGCTGAGAATGATCACAAATACCTGCCTTTGATTAGCAATAGCAAATAGGTAATCATGTTCTTCAGTTGCACTAATTAAGTGACTTCCGTACCTGGTACAAGCTCTCAAGTGTGCTGGGCTTTGATTGTTGTTGTTCAGTCCTTCAATATGTCTCATCCAAACATCCTGTTTTGAAAATACACCAACTCAGAGAAGAAAAATGCATGTCTATTAATAACAATTTTGGGTGTAGATAAATAGACAAAAGTGCTATTTAAAAGGTTCCTAATTTTGTTTTGGAGGTTTCCTATGAAAGGTTTACTTGCATCCAAGGTCAAAAAACACTTTGGGCCAGATTTACTAACAGCTTACGCCAGCGCAAACCCTCTTTTGGCCTTAAAAAACTACTGTCGGGATTTACTAAAGACACGCAATGCAAAATTAGCGCTAAAAAGACGTGGACTGAGTTGTTTTTGCGGCTGACCTTATGCATTTGTAGGAGTTTCCCTTTCAGATGCAAAATTTATGGGAGGAGAGTATTTAAATGAATCACGCAACGCAATTTACTAATGTTTGTGCTAGTCAATTTACTGGTATTTGCGCCATTATTTAACTCACAAAAAAGCATGTCTTAACCCATTTTGCGACATGGCTGCAATTGTTGCTGCTAGGACGAGACACCACAGAGAACAGAGAGCGCGTGGTAGAAGGGAGAAAATATTTTCCACTCGTATTAATTTCTTTGGAATGCTTCAATATATATTACATGTAACAAGTTGCGCCTGTGTCAACCTGCACCTGATGAGCATCAGCTCTGCTTATTTGCGACTCAACGCTAATTTGCACTGCTCTTGGTAGATTGCGTTGGTCATTATGTAAATGATTTGACTGCGTATGTGTTCTTTAATTTGCGCGTCAGCAGTAGATCATGCGCAAAACTTGCCACTCCCATCGGTGCATTTGTGAAATTGCGCTCTCATGCTAATTTGCCCCGTTTAATAAATCTGGCCCTTTAATCATAATATACACTGCGGGATCACCTCTTTTCTCACAGTGTCTGAAACGGTTCGATTAAGGATTCGGTCTCTCTAAACCCCTACTTTCTGACCCCTTATTTACAACCCGAATTCCGGAAATGTTGGGACGTTTTTTAAATTTGAATAAAATGAAAACTAAAAGAATTTCAAATCACATGAGCCAATATTTTATTCACAATAGAACATAGATAACATAACAAATGTTTAAACTGAGAAATTTTACAATTTTATGCACAAAATGAGCTCATTTCAAATTTGATGCCTGCTACAGGTCTCAAAATAGTTGGGACGGGGACATGTTTACCATGGTGTAGCATCTCCTCTTCTTTTCAAAACAATGTGACGACTTCTGGGCATCGAGGTTATGATTTTCTGGAGTTTTGGTGGTGGAATTTGGTCCCATTCTTGCCTGATATAGGTTTCCAGCTGCTGAAGAGTTTGTGGTAGTCTTTGACATATTTTTCATTTAATGATGCGCCAAATGTTCTCTGTAGGTGAAAGATCTGGACTGCAGGCAGGCCAGTTCAGCACCCGGACTCTTCTACGACGAAGCCATGCTGTTGTAATAGTTGCAGGGTGGTTTTGCATTGTCCTGCTGAAATACACAAGGCCTTCCCTGAAATAGACGTCATCTGGAGGGGAGCATATGTTGCTCTTTATATACCTTTCAGCATTCATAGTGCCTTCCAAAACATGCAAGCTGCTCGTGCTGTATGCACTTATGCTCCCCCATACCATCAGAGATGCTGGCTTTTGAACTGAGCGCTGATAACACGCTGGAAGGTCTCCCTCCTCTTTAGCCCAGAGGACACGGCATCCGTGATTTCCAACAAGAATGTCAAATTTGGACTCGTCTGACCATAGAACACTTTTCCACTATGAAACAGTGCATTTTAAATTAGCCTTGGCCCACAGGACACGACGGTGCTTCTGGACCATGTTCACATATGGCTTCCTTTTTGCATGATAGAGCTTTAGTTGGCATCTGCAGATGGCACGGCAGATTGTGTTTACCGACAGTGGTTTCTGGAAGTATTCCTGGGCCCATTTAGTAATGCAGGGTTTCTACAGGTTTCATCAAATCTAATTTAATGCTTTTTAATGCCAATTTTTAAATTTTTCAGTGCCATTTATATGTCGCTAATGTCGATAGATGAGGACATACGGCAATTAGAAAATTCATCATGTCGTTGTATTCGCATTCTGCCAAGTGTCAGCCCAACATTTGTTTGCTTCTCTGCTGCTACCCTTTTGCTCACATAATATATTTTAATACAGCCAAATTCCCAATAAAATTGTTTCATCTATATATTTTTTCTGTTTTTGTTGTCAGACAATATGAAATGGTGACTGAAACGTGGCCCATTAAGATTACATACAGGGCTCGACATTAAGCCTTGTCATGTGGACACGCGTAAATCGGTCATTCACTTGTACGAGTAAAACAGTTGCTTGTCTGGAATTTTTTTTTTTTTTTTTTTTGTGGTGGTGGTGGAAAAATAAATTTGCTCTGCAGCTTTGACATGTAAATCTGCATATTTTTGATTGATTACAACTGCATTAAATAATGTTATGGGATTGTTTTAAATATTTTTTGAAAATACAAATATGAAATGTTGGGGGGGGAAATGATATTTTTAAAAATGAAACTAAACCACCAGTAGGTGGCGGCAAGTAAGCGTCTTAATGAGTGGGTCATTGATTCATTCATTCAAATGATTCATTCCAATGGCTGATACATTCAAGAATGAGGCAGTTGTTTATGAATGGGTCATTTAATCTTTGACTCAACCGATTCATTCAAAACGCTGAATCATTCAGTAATGAAAACAAGGCTGAGTGTTGCGCTTTGCTGTGATCTTTGTTTGAAACTATTTTTGCTGCTAAAATAGAACAAAAACAGTCAATGTTCCTTCTAAAATTTAAGTGGCTTGATATTAACTACGTTAATTGAACTGTTGTATGAAATCAGTGTTTTTAATCGTGACGGTAGCCTATTTAGGAAAACAGCATTCTTGGTCGTGTGATTTTGCTTACCTGTATCAAGTTATAAAAACTCCACATTTTGAATATTTATTGCAGTATGTTTAACCGAGTTTCTTTTTGTGTGTGCTTCGCCCATGTCCATTTCTTCTCGAGATGCTGCGCGAGCCTCAGCGCAACCTTGTTATCGTCAGTACATTATACAGCCTATTATTATCCACTATCGATCGCCACTAACACTAAATGTAATAAAATCAGTCATACTCGCGTTTTGGTGATTCCCAAGTTGCTGGGTTTTTTTTTTTGTTTTGTTTTTTTTTTTTTTGGTACTGACATTTTAATCAGGTCCTTGTCCGGTCGGGAAAGTAAAGTTCGAGCCCTGACATGTTAAACCAGCACTAAAATCCTGATTTATAATCGAGAAGTTGTCTGACAAAATCACCATACACATAAGATAAAGACATTTGCTGTGATTTTGGCTATATGTACACGTAAAAAGATCACTCAGGTTAGAAACAATAGTATCTATTTTATTTGTTCTCTGACAGAGCGCACATTCTCAACTGAATGCGCTGCGCCAGCGGCAGGAAAGCAAGATCTCGCGCTTGTGCAGTAGTACCAGGGGGTCTCGGAAGCTAGATCAGGTTAACAAGTATATTCGTCACAATGCGCTTTCTTGGAAAAAAAGGTCGCAAAAGGGGTCTGAAAAGTCTTTAAGCTGGCAACACTGATGCAGCCTTCTGTCTCCAGGTTACAGCCCGCCGTTGTCCAAAACGGCGTTACGGCAATTTTGCACGGGCCGGAGGCAATTACCAAACTGGTTCCGTGTGCGTATCACACCAATGTACATTTTGTGACAGCAAATCAAAGTTATTAATTATTTAGGCTTTATTCAAAATAAACTGGTAGTATTATTTTTCTTCAAAACTATCTAAAAAATTTAATGCCTGTAGAAATGAAATTTAATGCTTTTTAATGCCCCGCAGATACCCTGTAATGTCATTGACACAATCATGCCGATGAGTGATGCAGTGTCATCTGAGGGCCCGAAGACCACGGGCATCCAATAAAGGTCTTCGGCCTTGTCCCTTACGCACAGAGATTTCTCCCGTTTCTCTGAATCTTTTGATGATGTTATGCACTGTAGATGATGAGATTTGCAAAGCCTTTGCAATTTAATGTTTAGGAGCACTGTTTTTAAAGTATTCCAAAATCTTTTCACGCACTCTTTCCCAGATTGGAGAGCCTCTGCACATCTTTACTTCTGAGAGACTCTGCCTCTCTAAGACATCCCTTTTATAGCTAATCATGTTACAGATCAATTAATTAATTAGTTGCTAGATGTTCTCCCAGCTGAATCTTTTCAAAATGTCCTGCTTTTTCAGCCATTTGTTGCCCCCGTGCCAACTTTTTTGAGACCTGTAGCAAGCATCCAATTTGAAATGAGCTCATTTAGTGGATAAAAGTGTAAAAGTTCTCCCTTTAAACATTTGTTATGTTATCTGTGTTCTATTGTGAATAAAATATTGGCTCATTTGATTTGAAAGTCAATTCAATAGTTTTCCTTTTATTCAAATTTAAAAAAACGTCCCAACATTTCTGGAATTCGGGTTGTACACTGCATACATCTGCGGCGCATTACGGCTCCGACACGGCCACTGGAGCTGATCGCCGCCACTCTAGTCAATGCTTGTGTTTATACCAGCCGCGCAACGGCACGTTTCAGAAGCATCCCAGAAGCGGTTCTCCGCGCTGCTTTGCTAAAGCTAGGTGCCTAGTCTATTTTTGACGGACGCCATGTCCAAGCCTAACAGTTCAAATACACTGCCCCTCTGTAGTCTTTCAAGTAGAAGAACAAATGGCAGTGTTGTGATTGGTCCAACGCATGTTGGAAAGGAAACGCCCATTACCATATCTGAATTTCAGCTCCGGATCTTCCTCAGCACTTGATACACAGTGATACGAAGAGTAACAATTGTGTCTGTTTTACCATATCAATTTGAGCCTGTGTTCGATAATGAAACACTGAAAGAAGTAGCTGAGCAACCCGAACCACCATCACAAGCAAGACTTCAGCAAGACGTTTCTAAGTGGTGGACGAAGACCATACGCTGGCATTATGCAAATTTGTTATAAACCTTTTTAGCAAGTTTTTAGCAAGAAGTGAGACTGGAATAACTGATGACTTGTTTCAGGCAGTTAAGAATTGGTTCTTTCTTTTGGGAGACAATAACTTTGCAGACCTTTTACATTCACATACAGCTATAATACACACTGCATGAAAGGTAATATTCAAAAAAAGCAAAAAAGGGGAACTTTAATGTCTCTTTAAAAAAAAAAACTGTCCCATCAATTAAGAGCAGTACATTTTACGGTTTGATATGACAGTGGATTTGGACTTCTTACGATCTGTTTCCAACTATTTTATAAAAATGCTGGATGGAAATGCCAAGATGCGCATATATTCTAAAAATGCACATAAAAAAAAATGTGCTAAATTGAGGCGAATAAATTTTTCTGTTAAGAAGACGCGCATAAATTACGATGTAAACACATTTAGTGAATAAATCCCTCGATGCGCAACAAAAAAGTCACGTGACTTGAGCCAGTTTCATTGCACACCGTCTAAAATGTTGGTTTGGTCATTCTGAAATGCCTGAGCCAAATTGTGTCATGAAAATGGTTTGGTATAATGACCTCCTAGAACCGTCTCACACAATTGCGTTCCCAAACATCAGGTATCCGAATGCAAGATAACATGTCAGCGTTTATTGCTTTTTGTCTGCGTACTCTGAGACCTAAGTCATTTATGATGCAGGAAAAAAGAGCCAGTTTCTTCCCCGAATGCAGCAACTTAATTTTTTTTTTACAGATATGTTGCTCCAATTTCTCAGGAAGTGACGGTTTTGTTCTCTTGAACACATGGGATGGAAACGCTGCCTTTATTCGCAAATGTTTTATGCGGCATTCCGATTCCGAACTCTGTATTGAAACATATCTACTGACACTTGAGCAGCATTACGCAAAACTTAAAGTCTTTGTTTTACTGATATCACTGTAGAAATGCACTACATGCAGACGTATTCTTCACCCCTGATTATTTCACCACTAAAAGTGTCTGAAAGTATCTAAGTGTCGTTCTAGGCCACTAATATGCCAAGAGATGAATACAGCATTTTATTGTATTATTATTATTACACGGCTCTGTGGAATACTTGATTCTGATTGTTCAATCGAGCCATTCAGCGGTATGTTAATCCCTGATAACAACCACTAAAAACAGATAACACAGGCTCATCCGGGCCAATACTGAGCCGGCGTTCGGACTTAAACACGGAAGCACTGCACAGCGTTCACTATGTCATCTGCGTAGGAGACTGACATGGAAGAGAAGAGATTTTTGAATAAACTCATTTTTGTTTTGTTTTTGCGCACAAAAAGTATTCATGTCGCTTCATAAAATTAAGGTTGAACCACTGTAGTCACATGGACTATTTTAACAATGTCTTTAGTATCTTTCTGGACCTTGACAGTGGACAGCTCTCGGATTTCATCATAAATATCTTAATTTGTGCTCCGAAGATGAACGAAGGACTTATGGCTTTGGAACGACATGAGGGTGAGAAATTAATGACAGGTGAACAAACCCTTTAATTTCTTTAGGTGTAAGACTTCTTGAAATACACAATACACAGCAGTAAATAACAGTAAACCTGCATCAAAGGTCAGTTAATTTACAGTAAACCCACTGCGAAACAATATACAGTATATTAAAGTATATTTCCACTCTGAGCTGTTTGTGTTTCGGTGATGGGAGACGCAGAGATTTTCGGCTTGTGGAGAGTTATCGAACACTTCCGCCATCAGAAAAGCCATTCACTTAAGAGCCTGCTATCATCTTCCCTGGGGACCTCTCAACACACACACACACACACACACACACACACACACACACACACACACACACACACACACACACACAGAAGTACAGCCATCTCCTGAAGAGCCTGTCTGATAGTGTCACCCTGAGCTTGTATGAGGAGCGTTTGACTGGCCATTAGAACAGGAAAGTGCAGGAGAGAAAAGCGAGGCTTCAAACTTTCAAATCACAATTCGCATACTTCTGCTACACACTAAAAGTACGTACTTCACCGGTGATGCAAAATTGGATCCTCTGGAGTATGACAATGTGCGAGCACTGGAGCTGCAAAAGTCAAAAGAGAGCCATAATCTTTTCTTTTGTTGTTCCAGAGGTTACAGGTAATATTAGACCACGATGCACTATTTAAAATTTCCAGTGCACTGTATGTTGTTTCGCCATCTTTCCTCCTTCATTCTTTTGCATAACTGTGACACTTTACATAAATTATAGTGATTTCTGGGTAACTTCATTGATTATGGAAGAAAGCACAATTAATAATTCGTACAAATTTGATTGTATAAAAACTCATTTATAAGAAAAGATGGATCACTTTTACAAAACTCTACCTGCAACAACACATCTGCTAGGTAGCACAGTGCTACGTACAAAGTGTGAATGCCACAAATCTAAGGTTTTCAACAAGGGTTCTTCTAAGAATATTTACAAACATATTTACAAAACTCATTTTTAATGAATTTCTATCTATTCTATTTTGAACAGAAGTTTAATGTAGGCCCAAAATAAATACATGCATAGCCTAAAACAGGCCTAATACACAGAGATGCTTATATAGACACACTGAATGCATGACCCCACTCAGAGAGAGACAGAGAGGGAGGGAGAGAGAGTATTGGGGGTGAAATATGAAATGAAATATGGTGTGGAAAAGGAGAGTACGGATTCCATTACCAATATTGCGGACAATAAATGTGAGGAAGACATTTTGCTTCCAGAAAGCTTGACGTTTGAGAATTTCAGATCTCAGGGGATGAAAGAGAGAGAGAGAGAGAGAGAGAGAGAGAACAAGACGGGGGGAGAAAGAGGGTGTTGAGGTTAAGAGGGGTCAGACTGATATTGAAATGGATAGAGGAAGATATGGGGGGATGTGAGACGTATGGAGGAGTAAGAAAAAGAAAGAGCAAGAGAAAGGAGACTTTTGATTGTGGCACAAAGGGTACAGTTGAAAATTAGCAGAGTATGTGAGCATAAAAAGTAGAAGCTGAGCGATGAGTTGAGTAATTTTGCCTGAAGCGAGGAGCGGGTTTTTTGAAAGTCAGAGCATCTCACTGCTAAATCAGTCTGTTAGCACTTTAACATATAAATTATGCAGCTTTTTTGGGCTTAAAACATTATGTGTAATGTAGGCTATGGTGTGACCCAGACGCAAAGGTAAACTGAACGCATCCATTTTGTTTGGTTTTGATTTGATGCAAAAGAACTCCAGGAGCTCAACCGCATTGCATTAGCAATGTCAAGGTCATGGATTCAATTCAGGAACACACAAACTGTTAAAATGTATATTATGACTTAGAATTAAAAACAGAATATAATTGAATATAACAGCAGAGTTGCGTGCTTTTGTCTATATAATGCCAAACTGTTACAAGTTGCAGCCATACACCGTGTCCTAACCAGACGCGATGCGGTAAGATTCCAGCGACGAGCAATTTGACTGTCCACACTAGACGCGACGCGACAATGACAAGCGATAAAATCAATTAAAAACCACAGCCAATCAGAAGAGAGTATGGGTGGGCTCTCTTGGCAAGAGCACAGCAGACACAATGAAATGGGCAAGTACATAGTAAAATTCATAAATATTACACCATTTAAACATTATTTAAAGTACATACGGAGTGACTGAACCAATCTTTCTCATAGAATACACTTGTTTGTTCGCATTGATTTGACAGTTTGAACGTTCTTGTGCCCATTTATTTATTTTCAAGATCTGAGGTGAATTAGCCAGTGTTCTTTTCATTACAGCTAAAAAGCTGGGATCACAGAATGATATTCAAACTCACATAAGACGCTTTTAACATTAAATAAAGCTCATAAACAGTACCTGATATTATCATTGCCATACTATGTGTTGTTGTTCCAGCCGTGACGTCGCAGAGAAATAGAAACCATTTCTAAAATAGAATCGTCGCGTGTTGCGGCTGGGTAGGACAAAAACTCAGATTAACATGGAAAAGATACCTTTTATCACATGTTGCAGCGTTGCATCGCGTCTGGTTAGGACACGGTGATAGACTGTAAAAAAATATGGCTTAATATAATTTAAACAGATGAGTTACAAAAAATTCACCCCCTCACAGTTGTCACGAAGGGCAAAATTAGCTGTATAGACCAAAACCACAATTTGTACCAGGCTGTAAACATGTTTTTTTCTGCTGTAAAGTTGGGCATTTTAACATGGGGCTTGAGATTCTGTTCTCTTTTGGAGCCTGTCCCTAGCGGCCAGTCGATTAATTGCAGTTTAAGTCACTTCCGTATTGGCTTCAAGAGAAACAGGGGGAGGTTGCCGCTTGGTTGCAGCTTGACACACAAGCCCCGCCCTCTCATTACACAAAATGAGCACATAATAATGATTTGTTATAGTTCTTGCTAGAGTCAATAACAATAAAAACGGACTAAAGCCAGGTTCACACTGTACGATTTTGGCCATGATTAGGCTATCTGAGACAAATTTTGTGATTCCCCAGATCCTAGGCCAAAATCTGAAGTCTTTGATCATTAGTTTGACTTGTTCACTGACAGCCAATTAATGACCATTGCGATCAAATTTTACCTCAGACTAAATTCTGGCAGTGTCAGAAGATTTGGCGCACAGTCCTAACGACACTTCTCCTACGACAACCGTCATATCAAAAACCAACAGGAGTGCCGAACCTGAAATTGTTTTTGTTTGTTAGCCACCATTTCAATCCTGCATGTACTGCAGCTCATAGTCACCGAACGTGTCACGGATTGATGAATGTCTTCTTGCGTGCTTTTATTTTTAACACATCTTGACTTTTGTACGGTCTGAAATTAATGACAACTGAGATCCTACAGTGTATGGCTTACAGCGGGGATCATGTTCGTAAGGTCTGACAAGCAACTATTGTAAAGGAATCAAGCGTATAGCATTAGTTCTGGCAGGTCACGTTAATCAAGCTCGCATCAGCTGACACTCAGCTGATTCACATTGACCTATAGGAATACGACGCCTATCACCGCATTCGTATATATATGGTCCATTCGGTATTATCAGCAGCTTTAGCGCATTGCTCAGGAGCTAATTACCCTCCTCCATCCCCAGCTCCTCCTGTGTCCAGTCAGGACTTGCCCTTCTGATATTTCTTTTGATGAAACTCATTCTTCAATTATGTTGTTACATTAATTATTGTCATTAAGAAATTAATGATATTGCAATACTTGGTTCTGTTCTGTTTACCCTAAGGGGGGTTATCGCTGCTCCCCCTCCTTTTATCCATGCTAGGCTGCATGAATGGGCAGGGGGTTTTTGCCCAGAACAGAACCATACAGCCAATCCAAACTGTATGCTAACTGCCAGTCATCTTTCACGATAGTGATCCTGACAGAACTATTATAAATCATACAGTGGCTTTAATATCAAAAAGAGACGTTATTCTTAATGTAAGTTGCCAGTAATGCAATTAAACAGAAATGAGAGTACATTCATAGTGGTAGCTGGAAGCATCATCAAATTAGCCAAATATTTAATAAGCAAACATGCAAGTGAGGGTGAGGATGTGCAAAACAACAACCGTTTAGATTCTCTGGAAGACTACTAAGAACACTGCAGATTCAGTGGGGGTCTGTGAGAGTGAATGAGCCGGGAGCGGAGTGGAAAACCCGGAGTGGAGTAATTACAGAATGCTTTTGTGGGGAGGGGAGACTGATGTTGCTCTTTTTCCTCGTTTTGACATGAGGGGTTATGAAGAAAAGGAGGCAACATTGAGAGAGATAGATAGATAGATAGATAGATAGATAGATAGATAGATAGATAGATAGATAGATAGATAGATAGATAGATAGATAGATAGATAGATAGATAGATAGATAGATAGATATAGAGAGAGAGAGAGAGAGAGAGAGAGAGAGAGAGAGAAAACAGGAGACAAGGAAAACTCAGAGGGAGTCCTGGAGAAATCCCCTGCAGGTGCCTCATGTACAGTTTGAAACCGCAGCGAGCCTGAAGAGAGGTGTGTGTTTATCTGTGTCTGTGTGCGTTTACTTAACTATACTTTAGGGACAAATGTGTCCCCAGAAATAAGCTGAATCTGACAAAACCTCCCTTTGGGGATGCCCTCTATTGGAAAATCAATTGATTAAATAATAAATGATTCTTTATTATTATTATTTTAAAAATGCATTAGGTTTATTTTGTTTTTCATGTTTCATTTGTTTCATTTATAAATGTTCATATATATATATATATATGCAAAATGTTAATTACTTTAACAAAATAAGAGGGATCATACAAAATGCTATTTTATTGTATAAATTTATATAAATGTTATTTTTTTATTTAGTACTGTCCTGAATAAGATATTTTACATGAAAAGATGTTTACTAGGGCTGTCAATTTAATGCGTTAGATTAATAAATAACGCGTTAAAATTATTAAAGCATTTAACGCACTTGCCCTGCCCCCAGACCTACATAGGTCTTTATGACATTTCACATGACAAATATGATGCAGGGCAACAACTCACTAAGCGATGGAGCCTATAGAATGCGGTTAGAATGACCCTAAAATTCAAGATATGGGTGCAAAAAATGCCCCTGTATGAGTTTTTGTCTCATATTTACATCATATGATATAGTTAAGCTAGGCCTATATCACACGAGTAACGAGTGCAATATCACACGAGTACTGTTTTTTTGTCCCGAATAGAATGAGTGCAATTGTGATACTGATTTTATACAACAGTTAAGAAGTTATTATTGTGTCAGTTTAGACACAATATTGTCTGTTTTGCTCAATTTTGCCAACAAAAATATAAAGACAAAGCAGAACTGTTCATCTCCAAGCAACACACAGCAGCATTTCATTTCTGAATCCGCATTTTAAATGAATCGGGTGAACAAATGATTCAATGGACCATTCATAAGAGTAGCCATTTACTTCACTCCTGAATGAATGAATGAATCATTAAGACATTTACCGCCACCTACTGGCAGTTTTAATTTCTTATTTAGAGTACAATTTCATATTTCCATATTATTAAATAAAAACATTAAAGGTATAGTTCATCCAAAAATGAAAATTCGGTCATCATTTACTCAACCTCATGCTCAAAAAAACTTGTGTAATAAATTGTTGAATCGAATAAAATCTTTCTTTCTGTAGCTACTATTTGTAATGTCTTTTTGATGCTTTACACAATAATGACTTTAAATTATCTTTGGGGGTAATTTCTCAGCCAAATTTGATATGCGATTAATTAGATTAATTTTGAAGATCAAGGTAAATTGTACTTAATATGTCTTCGAGGAAACATGTAAGTATCTTCTGTTGCTTCCGAAAGGCAGTACTAAATGAAAAAAAAAAAAAAAAGATATTTAAACAAAATAAGAAAAATTTGGACATCTTCATTCTGTTCGAAAGTTATCACCCCCGGTTCTTATAGGATTAGTTCACTTTCAAATGAAAATTAGCCCAAGATTTACTCACCCTCAAGCCATCTTAGGTGTATATGACTTTCTTCTTTCTAATGAACATAGTCGGAGAAAAATTAATAAACATCCTGACACATCCGAGCTTTATAATGGCAGTGAACTGGGGTCATGAGTATGAGCTGAAGAAAGTGTCTCCATCCACATCCATCCATCATAAACGTGTGCTCGACACGGCTCCGGGGTTAATAAAGGCCTTCAGAAGCGAAGCGATGCTATCCATATTTAACAAGTTATGAAGTAAAATATCTAGCTTCCGCCACACCGTCTTCTGTATTCAAGTTACGAAGAAAGTGTAAACTTTTTTCCGTAAGTTGAATAGGGAAGGCGTAGGGCGTAGTGTAAGCTTTTTGTACTGCAAGAGTTTTACGCTTTTTTTCGTACGTTGAATACGGAAGGTGGTCTAGCAGAAGCTAGATATTTTACTTCATAACTTGTTAAATATGGATATTTTTCATACACAAACGCATCGCTTCGCTTCAGAATGCCTTTATTAACCCCCCGGAGCCGTGTGGAGCACACATTTATGATGGATGGATGTGGATGGAAGCATTTTCTTGAGCTCATACTCGTGACCCTTGTTCACTGCCATTATAAAGCTCGGATGCGTCAGGATCTTTATTAAAGGATTAGTTCACTTTCAAATAAAATTTTCCTGATAATTTACTCACCCCCATGTCATCCAAGATGTTCATGTCTTTCTTTCTTCAGTCGAAAAGAAATTAAGGTTTTTGATGAAAACATTCCAGGATTATTCTCCTTATAATGGACTTCAGTGGCCTCCAAACGGTTGAAGGTCAAAATTATAGTTTCAGTGCAGCTTCAAAGGGCTTTAAACGATACCAGACGAGGAATAAGTGTCTTATCTAGCGAAACGATCGGTCATTTTCGAAAAAAATGTAAATGTATATGCTTTATATAAACAAATGATCGCCTTCTAAGTGCTTCCGCCAAAACCGTACTTTCATATTCTTCAAAAAGCTTACGCTGTATGTCCTAACGCCTTCCCTATTCAACTTACAGAACAAACGCAGCGCCAGTTACATTTTTTCCGTAAGTAGAATAGGGAAGGCGTAGGACATACAGCGTAAGCTTTTTGAAGAATACAAGAGTTTTTTTTGTTATTACAAAAAGAGTTCTTAAACCTGTTATAGTATGACAACACTTTTTTTTGCAACTTATTTCAATATCGTGATAATACCGTATACCGTGATAAAAGCTTCAGCAATTAATCACAACATGAAAATTTGATACCGTCACATGCCTATTCCCCACACAAGTAAAACTTGAAATCACCTACATTGTTGGACGAGCCAACAGTCCCCACTTAGAGAAATTTTAATAAACACACTAAATAATGTTTTAATCAAAATACAAAAGTTTCATTATCTCAGTTCAATCAATGGAAACTCCCACTATAATAGAAAAACAAACGTGTATGTGTGTGTTCCAGCTGCCTGCTGAATGTGTTGGTGTTTGAGCACCTTGTGTCTGTGAGCGCAAAGCTCTGACCTCATTAGTTAGTGCGTCGCTCCCGTGCTGCTGTGCGTGTGTGAGGTGGCATGTCTGATCTTGGCATAGTGAACGGACAGCAGAAGGGCTAGACTGCTACTCATTCACCCCTCTAGACTGGACCACACACACACGCTGCTGTCGGGACAAAGGGACTTTTCCCTGAGACCTGTCGAGAGATTAGACAGCTATTTAAGACATTACATTTGCACATTTGGCAGACGCTTTTATCCAAAACAACTTACATTGAATACAAGACACAGTTTATCAGTTTATGCATTCTCTGGGAATCGAACCCAGGACCTTGCCGTGTCTAGAGCAGTGCTGTTCTGTCTTGCAACAGATGAGCATGCATATGTATATGACAATAATTTAAAGGGATCATCCAATGATAAATGTGTCACTCTATTGTCATTCCAAACCTGTATGACTTTGCCCATAAAATGAAAGTCAATGGGGTCCAAAATCACATTAGACCCTTTTGACTTTTAAAATGTGCTGTCCACGTCATTACATCACTAGTATAGCTTCAAAAGTTCATGGAGAAATGCTCAAATGAAAATGCTTTCTTAACTTTGAAGTGAAGTGTTTGTTTTGTTATAGATCATTTTTCGTTCAATACGAAATACGTTCGTACAATGCGCTTTCAACGTGTCCAAGATTTCGCATCTGTGTTTGTGTACTTGCATAAAGTATGTTTCTGGCCTCAGAACAAACAAAACTTTGAACACTGCAAGTGTTTGAGAGAATGCATATGGTCTTATTTTTAGAAATATACACTGCGCGTTAATGGGTTTCACATAGGCGACATTAGTCTGTGTGCTGCGGCAGGTGTTGGTGATCACTGTAAGGGGAAGAAAGGGAAAGTCAAAGCTAAAGAAAGTAAATAAAATCTAATTAGTGGCAAAAACTCCTTTAGCAGTGGAATGAGCTGAGGGATCATGGGAAAAGCAGCGAGAGAGAAAGGGAGAAGCTGCACAAATGATCAAAAGAGAGAAAGAGCAGAGTACATTCCTCTAATAAAGGGAGCCAACGCTGTGCCGCTTCTAAATATTAAAGGAAAACGTAACCCTTTTCCCCCAAACTACCGTCACCTTCCCTGTCTCCGCTCCCCAAGAGCATTTCTGACTTCGAACTGATAATCATAATGACGGAAGGGTCAACGTCTGTGTCACCGTGAGGAGGAGGAGGAATCTCTCATTAGACCGTTCTGCAAAACGGGCACTTCACACAATCCTCTCCTGAGAATCTTGCCGTTTAGACACTGAATAAAATATGTGGAATTAAATCAGATATTGGTGGGAGAAACTGGTGCCTCTCTAGAAGCACCTTAAACTGGCAGGAGGTGCACGGTTTTGATATATCATCTGTGGGAGTGCGGACGTCATTGGTTTGGCAGGGATTTCAAAGAGGCGTTGTCAGCAAAAACCTCTGCTTGTTTTTGTTCGTCAAATATCTCATCAGATTATGGAGCTGAATACTGTAAATGTCTCTGGACCTCAATGCGTTGACAGATAAATGCTGCATGGTGGCTTGACATTAAGGTATTATTGATGACTGACTGGAATGGCAGCCAATAAAAATGCAGCTTGTCAGATTCAATAGGCAGAAGGGTATCAGACACAGACAATTTGACAAAGCCGCTTTTCCACCATCGGGCCGAACGGTTCTAAGAATGGTAAGGAATGGTACCAGTTATATTTCCACTTTAGCATGAATCGGCACCGCGTGATTGGGCTACAAACCCGGCCCGGAATTCTCGGCAAGGCTGGTGCTGAACCGTTCAAGGGTGCGTTTCCCAAAAGCATCGTTAGCCAATTAACATTGCAAGTTCCGTCGTTACTAACATAGTTCAACAATTTGGTGTTTCCCGATACCATAGTTCAAACGAACATTCGCAAACTGCATCGCAAACTTGTGTGGTTGGAACGACAGCTCCCGAGCTTTGGTTAGAAGCACAGTGTCTTGTTTTTATGACATGTGGACTTAATAAATCATTATCTTGAGCAAAATAAGCAAGCTGACATTAAGTACAATGTATATCTTTTATTTTGAATAATACAAATGTCATTTACATATTTTAGTTTGTCAAGAGATTTGAAGCACCGTTTTTGAAGAGTGCGCATGTGCGCACGTGCTCTAGTACGTAAGAACGGGCCTATGATTGAATCTAGGAATTAAGCAAAATAACTAAGAAAAATGAGAATTAGTCTTCAGATGCCATATCCGTAATTTATAGCAAAAAATCTAGCACCTGCATGACATCATTCACCAACGTCGCTGAAAGACAGGTTTGCAACAATACGATTTCGGAAAACAGTCGTGACTAGCTAGTTTATTTGTTCAACGATGCATCATACTATTGTAGTGAAGCAGCGAGTTATGATGTTGTATGGGAAACGCACCCCAGGTAGAATGCGTGTAGTGACGTCGCCACTCAGGACTGGTCAATTGTCTGTTGCCTAGCTACCAGTTTCTCTTTAGTTGGCAAAGTGCGCTATTTGAGCGATGTAAACACAAATTAATAATAAAATTAAAAGAATTATCTGAGCATCCTCCATAATGTGGTTGCTATTTACATCTCATATTGTCAGTAAACTCTTGCGTTACTAAGGTAACAATTGACGCATTTGTATTACATTTTAAAGAGCTCCGTTATCAGCCCCACAGTGGAAAATGAAACCATATCCGTACCGGCACAGAATGGAGCCAATAACCAATAAAAACGGTGTGGCTCGACGGTGGAAAAAGGACTTAAATGTCTGTTCTGTTCGAGCCTGTTGCTACAGTTTTTCTCAATCTATTTGACACATTTCTCCAAACTCAGATTACTGCTCTCAAAACACTTAACAAGGCGATCTGAACACTTTCTTATTGTCCTAAACAGAGTAATCTTACAAATTATATGTATAATTTTATCAAAACATTGTGTACAAAATTTTCAAATTTAACAGTTTACACAGCCAATCAAAATTCTAATATATCAGGGGGAAAACACATTTGTAGCTCTTTTTGTTGATTTTACAAAAATCTCCAAACACAACAAACAAATCTTTGTAATTTTTCATATTCTCAATTGCACATGGAATGATTACATTTGGCCACAAACTAGTCTGCTAGGTTAATAATACACACATCACAGGAAATGCAATTTTTCTAATTGCTTACACAGCTATCACAATTGCATTAACTATAAAAAAAAAATAAAAATTCAAAGGTAACAAATATTGTTATACAAATAAAAAAAAGAATAAGCATGAAAAGGGGAAAACAAAGAGGTGTAAGAGTATAGGAAGAGTAGAATGGCGAAAAGGAGAGGGAGAAGAGATGGGTAAGGTAGACGGCACTGGTGTAGTGGAAAGATTAAGAGGAGAAATTGTAAGAAGACATGAACAGAAAGGAAGGGGACAGCAGGATGGAAGAGGAGTAAAGACATATAAGGTACAGACTTTTAAATGTAATGGGGGGTCACCCTATTTGACCGTGTAATAAATCATGGCCTCTTCTTGAGGGAAGCTTGCAAACAGATCCAAAGTATTACTATGGCATTCCACTTCTATATTTATGAGATAGTACCATAATATATTTGAAGAGTTTGGTTCCAAAACTCGATAAACGCCATTTAAAAAAAAAAAAAAAAAAAAAAAAAAGAGTTTCCGCCAAAATCAGTATTGTATCTGGTCGGTATTGAGTCATTTATTAATTTTGCGCAAAATGCGATTTCCGTCGTGTTATTCTGTCATGTTTTCTCCCTTTCTTTCCAAAACGCGACAAGCGGCTGTCTCCCTTCACTCTGCCTCCGTCACAGACTTCCGGGTCTCCGGCTACGCCTTGACCCTGCACCACTTTGGCTCCACTGGGCTCCTCCTTCCCTCCAGCTCACCCTTCGTCCTCACTTCCTCCGTCACAGCCCCTGTATACGCCTCGGTCTTGCGAGCCAGAGGCTTCCGGGCCATGCATGTCGCCCTGGTCCATCGGCCTCTCAGCTCCACCTGGGTCTCCATCACTTCACTTTCCCCATGTTCCGCCCGGACCTTCGGCCAAAGCTCCACCCTGGCTCCTCCTGCCGTCAGCTCCGCCATGTTGTTTCCCTCTACCAGCTCCTCCTGGTCCTTGTCCATCACTAGCTCCATGCCCTCCTCCAAAGCCCCCTACCTCCACAGTTGGATTAGCAGTTACAGCGCGAGGACTCGCCTTTCGGGAGGAGGAACTACTGTCATGATTATGGACTCTTATTTTGATATTCTGTTTTGTTTCCCTTAGTTCCTCTATCCTTGCTCTGTTTAGTTTTGGTTTCCTTTGTTTCTGATTATGTCCTAGTTTGTTATGGTTACATACATATTTGCTTTGTATTTATACTACCTGTTATGTTTAGTTCTTGGTCGGTTCGCGTATATGTTTAGTGGTTTGCGATTTATCCTGTTTTCCCTGTTTGTTCCTAAGAGTTAAGAAGTTTGACTATTCTGAGTTCCTACTCTGTCTCATTGTGCGTGCTGCAGAGTATACTGTTACACCTCATTGAAGAACTTTATGATAAACATGTATTTTCATTAGTGTATTTGTGTGTCTATAGCTGAATATGTTATAAAATCAATAGAGAACACACCTGCAGTTTTGATTATAGCAAAAGGGCTTCATTATGCTTCATTATGCAATAAAGTTGAACTGTTTGGCTTAGGTAAGAGTGTGTTTAGTGTGCTGTTAATTGTTTTGAGTGCAGCGACCTGGGTTGGAGAAATGTGTCAAATCAACTGAGAAAAACTGTAATATGCTGATCTAACATTTCTTGTTAATATCAATGTTGAAAAATGTGATACATTTTTTTCTAGATTCTTTGATGAATGTAAAGTTTAAAAGAACAACATTTGCTTGAAATGAGAGAGAGTTTAAATATATAAATGCATAATATTAATAAATATATTTCAAATGCATAAAATAATATACTGAAAGTGAAAATAAAGTGAAGCCAGTGGTGCTCACATAATCTACATATCTTGCCAAAACCACCTTGCAACAAATCAAATGTCACCCAAATGCTGAAAGAAACTATAAGCAGAAGCAACTTGACATTTTTGCACCATTAATGACAATTCAAGCTGCATGAATCTGGCAAGTGAGATATGCTTTCCTTCTCACCAAAATCATCTTTCTCTCTACTTACAGGCTCTCTATCAACACAGCTTTGGATTTGCCATAAACAGTGAAGAAGGCTGGTGCTACATGGTGTTCAATTTTTTAACGTAAACACTGACCCACTGACTAGTCAACTGCTTTTCTTGACGACTAGTAAAAATGAGCAGTCATGCGAGCCCTATTCTGGATGTATTTCTAAGATTAAACGCACAGCAGATTGTAGCAATAAAAAATTAAATGCCGATTAAATGATCTAATGCACAGATTCACATGTGAATTGTGATTACGTTATTCTGCTAATTTAGAGCACCTGCATAAGCGGTTCACTTGGCGTCTAGGGGAATCGTCAAAGTCATCTGCATAATTCGTTTGTGAGGCAGCTTAAAGCAGCAAGCCATTTGATAATGAGTTGACAAGCTGGTTTTAAACTTGTCAACAAAATTTAGAGTGATTATAAATTTTTGTGGGAAGTTGTTTACTCAGCTGGATGAGGGCCACGTTTAGCTGGCTAATATAGCTGGAAACGAAGATCTGAGTCTTTGTGATGGTGCACAATGTCCAAGGCAAATTAAAGAAATCTGCTCTTTGCTTTACTGTTCCTTAGGCATATGGTATAACCTGCTGCTGTTGAGTGCTGCCATATGCAATAGAATTACTGTTTTTATTAAATTAAAAAAGAAAATTTTAAAGAAAAACATGTTAAAGAAACTAAACTTTTGTTGTTGTTTTTTTAAATAAAAGACTTTGGTAAGTGTAGACAAACTCTGAGTTTCACTCTATAGCTTTTGGAGTCCAACTGACATCAGAATCCGCTTTGGTTGGTTGGGGTAAAAGAGGTTTCAACTCCAGTCTTGAGTTAAAGGATCTAATAAGACATAAAAAAAAATATATTAAACAATAGTGTAAAGGCATGTAAAGGCCATTTAAGTAAAGTGAACTCATTGTCATATTCAAGAAACCAGTTCGAGATGATTTGAGCTTTGTGACATGGCGCATTATCCTGCTGGAAGTAGCCATCAGAAGATGATACACTTTAGTCATAAAGGTATGGACATGGTCAGCAACAATACTCAAATAGGCTGTGGTATTTAAATGATGCCTAGTTGGTACTAAATGGCCCAAAGTATGCCAAGAAAATAGGAGCCTGAACCGCTGTAGCCCATCTGCTTCAAGGTTTGATGTGTTGCTCGGAGATGCTCTTCTGCAGACCTCAGTTTTAATGAGTGGTTATTTGAGTTACTGTTGCCTTTCTATCTGCTCAAACCAGTCTGGCCATTCTCTGACATCAACATTTTCGCCCACAAAACTGCCGCTCACTGGATATTAGGGCTGCCCCCTAATAGTCGACTAACCATTACTCGACGAGAAGAGGCTTAGTCGACCAAAATTTTATTAGTTGCTTAGTCGCGGGGGAAAAAATCGTCAGGAAGTGGCGAAGTCAAGCAGTCTGTGACAGACACATCATTAACAGCTGGTCTATGTGGTAAATACAGTACATCGGGCAGGACATCCAAATGTTCACCTATCATTCATCGACCTCAAATATGGCTTATCATCTGAAACATGTAAGTAGCAGCAACTTTACATGGCCACTCACTTTAACATTAACCTAGAAAAATGTGGGCTATTCAAGTGTTTGTGCGGAGTGTGAAAGCTGAATAGTAGTGCGCTTACTGTATGACAGCTAACATGGAGGCGGCGGCGTGATCACTTGCACCAAATATTTTTGGTCACACAAATAAGAGTAATACATCTTTTGAATCTGTGAAGAGTCCACTTTTATTTGTGTGCCCTCACAATAACAACAAAACATTGTGCTTTTGTTAAATAATTAAAGCAAACTGCCGTATCTCTCTCTGTAAACTTAAGCTTGCCAAAGCAAAAAAAAAAAAACTGAAATGTGAACTTGCCTTACAGACATTAAAAATATATAGAAAGTGAAATGTCTACTTTTAAATGAACCAATTCAAATATAAAACAAATATTCTCAGGTTATGTAATCCGTATGAAACATGCATATATGTGCGTCCACTACTGAGGAGATGACGAGTCAGCATCGTCAACTTCACTGCAGAAGAAAATACAGAAAACTCTTTATCAATTAATTATTAAAATGTTAAAGCAGTCTCTTTGTTGTTTTTCTCCAACGCATTCATAATCATTACTTCTACCGGCGCACTGTGGCAAGCTTTATGCGTGCGCTTGAGCGCTGATTTATAAATAAACGTGTGATTAGTCTTCTAATCGCTTAAAATGAACGACTACTAGTCAAACAGAAATATCATTAGTTGAGGGCAGCCTTTGCTTTTTCAACCATTCTCTGTAAACCCTAGAGAACTTGTGCATAAAAATCCCAGTAGATCAGCAGTTTCTTAAATACTTAGACCAGCCCGTCCGGCACCAACAACCATCACCTTCCTTCCACATTCTGATGCTCATTTTGAACTTCAGCAGATCGTCTTCACCATGTCTACATGTCTGATTGGCTGATTTTCCACAACAAATGTGCCACATACAAGGTGTTTACAGAATGAGACTAACAAAGCAGATCCTCATCTTCACATTACAAGAGTAAAATTACAAATCTTCATTAATTTATCATTGTTAAATTACTATAATTATCATTGTGTTTTCGTTTTGTCACATTTATAATATACTATCAGACATTTTTAGGTCATGTTAATAGAGCATGATTAGCTTTGAGTAAAGCTGCTACAGAAAGTGTAGAGTTCATCACTGCTTTGAAATCAAATTAATCAAGTCAATGACATTACTAAAAGGAATTAAAAAGGCTTTTAAATTGGAATATTTGTGTTTCTTTAAAAAGGTGGCTTGGGAAATGGTTCACAATTGGAGTGGAAGCAATCCATCTTTCCTGCTACCTGTCACACTCACTACAGTATAATGCATTTCTCAGGACTGCTTGTCTCTGAATAAATTGCCTCCTGAGATACACTGAGGTTAAATAAATCCTTACAGATGTCATTTGCATATTGTCTTAAAGGTTCTGTAGAAGAAAAAAAAGTCGGTTTAATTCAAAAATCAGAGAGAAGTTAAAAATTACCGTGTAAAACTACATTCTGACTCGTTTTATTGCAAGAAACCTTGAATAACATTAAAAATTGACTTTTGGGGGGAAAATGCTACACAAGTTTAATACAGGGCCCCTTTAACATCACTCTCAGGCTAAACTCTTGTAATATTTAACGCTAAAGTGCTCTAACATTTCATTTGGAGGTTTTTATGCATAACGGCTTCTGTGCCGCCTGATGGCTCATTCTGTCCCGCAGTATCTCACATGTGGTCTATGTCAGTTTGTTTTTGACTCTCATCTTCCTTCTATAGGCTGTGATTGAAGATTTTACTATGTTGGAGATGCATTTTTCTCTCAGTGAGATATGCATTTCTGCTCATTTATCTCCTGAAATGTGGTTATTTGCATTAATATATGTCAGTGATAAAATTATCACTTGAATCAGTACTACATTTCTCGCTCTCACTCTGCTTCTAATGTTGTCTATGTCTATTTATCTCATAGACTTATCTTCTAACCAAAGGCTCTGCTTAGGCTTTATTAAAAGACACACACACATACACTATTTCTGACTCTTTGAAGCACATATACACGTCTTTGCCTTTCACATTCACCAAAATACCCTTATGCCCACTAGTATATAAATAGCAATGCTAAAAATCTAAGCTGGAATTCCCATTAACACCAACATATTATTCTACAAACTCTATTCATGTCTCCCTTGAGCTCAGAGATGGGTTTATATGTGTGTTTTAATTAGAAAAATTCCCTCTTAATGGGCTATTCAAAATTAGACTCTTAAAAATGTGTGAAGAATGATTTAATTAGAAGGAAACATCAGCAAGACCCTGCCAGAGAACCTGCCAATGTCTCGCCCATCTTGATTGTATTAGTTTGCGTGTTGTTGAAACGTGTGTGGTCTAGTCATGCAAACACATGTGTAAGTATGTGGTCCAAAAAGTATGGAAACTTGTTTCCATCACAGATTTTTATATATATATAAAAAAAAAAACAAACAAACAAAAAAAAGGTAATTGTGACTTTTTATCTCTCATTTCTGACTTTTTTGCAATTGCAAGTTTATTTCTTGCAATTCTGAGTTTATAACTCACAATTCAGCCTTTTTGTCTTGCAATTGTGAGTTTATACCTATGGAAGTCACTAAATGAAAAATAAAAAAAAGTTAATTTTGACTTTTTATCTCACAATTTTGACCATTTTCTCGTCAGAATTGCGTGACAAAAACTCGCAATTGCGAGAAAAAAACTCGCACTTCAGACTTTTTTCTCGCAAATGCGAGTTTTTAATCACGCAATTCTGACTTTATAATTCGCAAGAATTGCGAGATATAAACTCACAATTGCGTCTTATAAAGTCAGAATTGTGAGTTTATATCTCGCAATTCTGACTTTATAACATGCAATTGCGAGTTATAAAGTCAGAATTTTGATATAAACTCGCACTTCCGACTTTTTCTCGCAATTGCAAGTTTATATCACGCAATTCTGAGAAAAAAAAGTCAGAATTGTGAGATATAAACTCGCAATTGTGAGACAATTCAGACTTTTTATCTCACAATTCTGACTTTTTTTTTCTTTTAGATAAAAAGTTGCAATTACCTTTTTTATTTTTTATTTCATGGTGGAAACAAGCTTCCATATACCTAAAAAGTCTGGATTGCAAGAAAAAAATCTGAATCACGTTTACATCTCGCAATTCTGAACTTTTTTCTTAGAATTGTGAGATCTAAACTAACAATTGCGAGTTATGAAGTCCAAACTGTGAGATATAAACTCACAATAGTGAGAACAAAGTCAGAATTGTGAGATAAAAAAGTTGCATTTACCTTTTTTATTTTTTTTATTAAAAGCTTCCATAAAAAAAGTCAGAGACTGTCACAATTATGTTTGTTTTGAGTTCCTGTTTTACCTACTCTGTTTAGTTCCGGTTTCATTGTTTACTGATTATCTCCTCATTTGCATCTGTTCGGGTTAGTTCACCCAAAAATGAAAATTATGTCATTTATTACTCACCCTCATGTCGTTGCACACCCGTAAGACCTTCGTTCATCTTCGGAACAGCAAGAACACTCCCTTTTTCAATGCCCATAAAGCTACTAAAAACATATTTAAAACAGTTCATGTGACTACAGTGGTTCAACCTTAATATTATAAAGCGATGAGAATACTTTTGTGCACCAAAAATAACAAAATAGCGACTTTATTCCACAATATCTAGTGATGGGCGATTTCAAAACACTCCTTCATGGACCTTCGAAGCTTTACGAATCTTTTGTTTCGAATCAGTGGTTCAGAGCGCCAAAATCACATGATTTCAGTAAACGAGGCTTCGTTACGTCATAAGTGTTTTGAAACTTCAATAGTTCACGTGACTTTGGCAGTTTGATACGCACTCCTAACCACAGATTCGAAACAAAAGATTTGTAAAGCTTCAAAGCTTCATGAAGCAGTGTTTTGAAATCGCCCATCACTAGATATAGTTGAATAAACTATTTTGTTATTTTTGGCGCACAAAAAGTATTCTAGTCGCTTTATAATATTAAGGTTGAACCACTGTAGTCACATGAACTGTTTTAAATACGTCTTTAGTACCTTTCTGGGCATTGAAAAAGGGAGTGTTCTTGCTGTCAATGCAGGCCTCACTGAGCCATCGGATTTTATCAAAAATATCTTAATTTGTGTTCCGAAGATGAACGAAGGTCTTACGGTGTGGAACAACATGAGGGTGAGTAATAAATGACAGAATTTTCATTTTTGGGTGAACTAACCCTTTAAGAATAGTTTACACCTGTCAATCATTGTCCAGCTGTTCCTGTTTAGTTCCTTCATTTACTATAGCTGCGTCTCATTTCAGAGGCTGTGTCCTCTGGAGGTTGCATTTGTTGGCCGCATACATCATCGAGACCTCACGAGGAATAACAGTCATTTTATTATGTTTACTTTCCTTGATGACGTATGCAGCCTACAAATGGACGCACGCAGCCTCTGAAATGAGACGCAGCTATGTGTATACTCCCTGTTCTGTTCATTCCTTTGTCTGTTATTGTCTCAGATTATGTGTCGTGCTACTCCTGTATTTTCCGGTAAAGACTAGGCCTATTTGAAGTGTTTCTAGTTGTTTGTATACCTTATTCCTTTACAACACCTGACAGAGACCACAGTGAATATGCTTCTATTTTGCATTCATTTATAATTTAATACAAAGCTTTAATGTCACAAATTTGGTTATTTGATCTCAACATTTTGCAAAATATTTCTTCTTCATTTTACATCATTACATCAAAACAACTTCTTTATTTACAGGTTTAAGTGAAAGAAAGCCCAATTTTTTTTTATGTGGTCTCAGACTTATATGCATGTGTGTGTAGTCTGTTCTGTCTAAAAGCCTGTGTGTGTTTGATTTATTGATTATAATGACTCAAGCTGCATGCAAATGGTGTCTTTGTACTGTAAATATGCATTAATTTTGATTGCATGATCATGTGCATATACCTGCATTGAGCGTGTGTGAATGTGTGTTGTGTTGTCTGTATTCCTTTTGGAAATTAAACACTCTCGCCGCATTTACCTCATTTATCTCACTTGTGTCAAACTGTGTTTGTGGTCTTTGGACGTGTTTTAAAAGAACGTCACGTTCAAGAACCAAACAAACCTAAAATCAAAACATGTGCATATGTGTGAGTTTGTGTAGGTGTGTTTATTTTAAAGCACCATGAAATGGTTTGATGAATGATTTCAGTTTTCTAACAGACATGTACAAAAATCTATAAAAGTTTTAGACTTTTACAGTATGTGTGTGAGTTATTTATACATCTCTTATATAAGACATTGATTGCCTAATCTGGCCATTAAAATATAATACAGTAATTGAGACCAAGTCGGAAACTATCTTCATCCATGTGCGAGCTTGTGTCTCACCCTCAAAACTTGATTTAGTATCAGAAGCCGGAAAGAGACAGGAATAATGGCCTGATATCCGACTTCACCAATCGGATAAGAGATACCAATACAGCTCAGTCCAACAGACTCTACTTCCTGAGATATAATCCAATCTCAAAGATCAAATGTCCTCTTCAAAACAGTAGGATCCACACCACTAGACCATCTAAAAGACTGAAGGATTATATTTGGTTATTAAGGCCAGACATTTTCAGGAGTCTCACCCTAGCAAGTGAAGCATACATAAAGACATTAGTTTGAACATCATAGGACAAAAACTCAAAGGAACAGTCTAAGAAAAAAATATCTATCTGCCAGAAATCTCCACTTAAAAGATGTAACGTTAGTGAAAAGTTAAGAGTGAAGATTCTTAATCTTTGATATGAGATAGGACTCCATTTTATAGAATATTGCGCGAAACAAGACAACCTCTAATTGAGTTCTCTTTCAGTCAGTGTGGAGAAAACATAACAAAAAATACACAGGAAAGCTGTGAGGAAGTTAGCTTCAAGAGTAGTTCACCCAAAATGAAAATTCTGTCATTATTTACTTACCCTCGTGCTGTTCCAAACCCGTATGCTGTTATTTTCAGTTAAAGCATCCATACAACGACTCAGATCTGTCTGATCTGTCAAGCTCCCTTAAAGTATCATAAAAATAGTCCAGCGGTTTTGAAAGTTTGCGTCACAGACTGAGAAAAAATTCAACGCTAGTTTGTTCATGCTATGTGAAAAATATGAGGCCTAAAATTTAAATGAACAAGAGAGCGTGAGTGGGCACGTACGTATGTTTCTGACATGACGTATGTCGCGGTGTTTCTCCACGAGCGCTCTTTACGGTAGAAACATTGCTGCATCTCGAGGCTTCAATAACCTTTACGAATAGTTTGTTTTGAATCAATGCTTCGGAGCTCGTATCAAACTGACCAAGTCACACGATTTCAGCAATCGAAGCTTTGTTATGTCACACGAGTTTGGAAACGTTTCGAAATGGTTTGACAGTATACACTCACTATACACTGTTGATCAAGTGTCATAAATGAATAAAAGACTGCATTGTATGCACACTGTAAAATGTACTGGCAGAAAATTGCCAGGACATTATCCAGTAATAACCCTAAAACACAACGCAATGAAGTTCAAAATTCAAAATACAGGTAAAACACCTGTAAAATATATATATTTATATATATAAATACGGAAAATTCCATTAAATTAATACAGTACATTGTGCCCTATTTATACTGATTTTTTTAGAGTGCAGGCTACATTTATATTGTATTTACTAATAGATCTGTATATTGTGCTTTAATGAAAGCACTTAATTCAGTTTTGTAGAACATGATTATTGTGTAGGTGTTGCATTTACACACCAGTAGGCCTAGATGTCCTCCACGTATGGAGTTTCCAGCGCTTCGAATCATGTAATTGGTTCAAAAGATTCAAAGTTTCGAAAGCTTCCCCCATCATTACCTCGGGCTGATTCATGAACAAATGACTTATATGAATCGTTCAAAAGTCTTACGAACTCAGAGCTTTAATTCAGTCTGATGAATCCTTTCTCTGAATGAACTCACCAAATCTGTCAGAGCGGACAGAATCAACTTATGACTCATGCATAAAAATGACTCACCATTAGCTCGCTCAATATACTCATTAGTGTGCTCTTGCCTGCCGTGTCTCCAAATAAGCAAAAGCTTTTGTCTTTGTTTATGTTACAGAATAAATGGAACGGAAAAGGCGTATTGACGATGAAAGTGAAACTAAGACTCGAGAACAAATGCGTTTTTATTAAAAATACCGGCTTCAATACCCGGTTTCATTTTTTACGGTTCTCACGCATTCTTCCACCGAGGCGGATGGTGTTTCAGAGTAGTGAGTCGAGTGTACGATTACGGAGAGAACGACTCTCATGAGCCGGTTCTTTTTAGTGAATTAAAAACATACAGCGCAAGTGAAGTTCGACTTGCAGAACGAATGGCTCTTATGAGTCGTACCAAAGTCCCCTTCAAGGAAAGTCTGTTCACTCGGCGGCCATATTTGCAACGCCGGGCAGCTATTTCGGGCATCCAAGACCAAGTCCTATCTATTTGAATGGGGGAATCCTTAAATCTCAAAAACTGCTTGGCGAACTCACAATTAAATAACATATTTCAAATCAGCAACAAAATCTGGCATGAACTGTCCAATAAATGTTGTTTCTTATGCTCAAATAGCGTTAAAAAATGCTTATTTTTCAGGCTAGACAAGCCAACGTGTATGTGCAGGTTTCTATGGGAACCGGAGCCTCTAACGGCAGCTGCAGTGATGCAATGACTTTATCAATCAGTGATTGGCTCTTTTACTTGGAAGGCGGGACGTATTCCGCCATACTGCGCGTTGTAGTTTCTCCCATTTATAACTAATAGGAGCGAACCATCATTCTATATCTCTAGTCTTTGGTCCTACTTACCAGTTGAGTCCAACTTCTGAACAAATCACTCTGAGTCATTTTCTTCACTTTTTAGTGAATCAAACACATCTTTCAACTAAGATTTCAATCAGTGTTTTTGAGAACTGGTTGTTCAAATGACAGCTTGTAGTTAAAGATGCACATTATGAGTTTTGACAGTAGTAGTTTTGTATATATTAATAAACAACAGTTTAACAACAGCAAATTATTTGTGAGTTATATAACATAGAGCAAATTATTTGATTCCATTTGTACGTGCCACCTCTAAAAAGATTGTGAAAAGTCATTAAAAAGACTGTGTACACACATTTTGCAAGAATTGTTTTATTTATTAATGAAATTAACTTCTGAGGGTTGCACACCAGTTCTTCCACAAATAACACTCATTAAAAGCATTGGACGTTTTAAAAAATACAAATATCATTGAAGCTGCACAGTGAGTTATTTACATAAGCCAAACATTTACCAGCCGACTATTCAACTACTTTTCTGGATGACTAGTCAACTAGTAAAAACGAGCAGTCCATTTCCAAGCCCTTCATATACATGTCTTAGGAATTTTTACCAAATGTCCATCTTGCACTTTTCGCTCTCTTTCAATCAAGAATTCTTGTTAATGAAGGTCCCAAAGCGCCAAACATGCAATCACCATAATCCATGTATAGCCATGTGTGTTACATTACAGACACACTCACACATGCACACAGAATAAATGTAAAAGAGGCTGTTTAAAGAGCTGTACTCTCTGTCTAGGGTTCTCTAGATCTCTGTTTAACTGCTGTCTAGGGGGTCATTGACGGTTCTGCATGAGTAACTGAAAATAACAATCATTCTCCACAAAAGCAATTATGTCCTCTAGCACTAGGGCTTGGCTCGACTCGGCTCGTCTCATTGGACCATTAGTGTAACAGTCTGTTACGGTAAGCTGTGATTGGTCAATGGGGCTTGAGTTTCATAGCTTAAATGAGAAAATGTCACAAACATTTTCATTCAGTCACGCTTAAACTCTCAATATGCATCTTTTTTCAAAATAGTCCAGTGTAGCAGAACAAAACTCCACACAATATGACCAAGCGAGATAAGACAGTATTTTATATTTATGCATTTGGCAGACACTTTTATCCAAAGTGACCTGCATTACTTTCAAGCATACATTTTATCAGTTCATGGGAATGAAACCCATGACTTGGTGTTGCTAAGGTTGCTGACGATTCTCTCTCGTTGATTCATTTTAGTGAATCATTTGGTTCAAATTGTTGGTTTTTGTGAATCAGTTCATTTCACAGAGGTTAAATATTTATTTCACTGTTTCGAATCAGTTTTTTTTTTTTTTAATTTATGTGTTTAAGGTTGATGCTGTCACTCAGTGATATCCTTATATACTCCACAGATGTTAGTATGAATTTAAATTTTGCAAGTGTGTTAATAGTCACAATACACATCGTTTATTTTTTTCTGATTTTTTTTTAACAAAAACTGTAAGAGATATAACCATTTAAACTAAATTGTTACACCTTTTGCATTCGGGACCGTTTTGACTCATTGAACTGACTTTACACAGGAAATTATGCTTTTCTTTTTGTTTGTTTGTTTGTTTTTTACATCTATTAGTCTCAAATTACTTCTGTAAAATACATGTAGCCTCTTTCCTTCACTCACACACACAGTTTTTCCTTCCCAATGGGGTTGCATTTTGTTTATAAACATACTTGCACATGCACACACAAGAATTCTGAAATAAAAATAACATGACAAATTAATGTCTTAATATGTTTGTAGTGCAAACGTTCATAGACCAAATAGTCTACATTTGAAAAAGGAAAGAAGGTTTGGAAAAGAAAAAGTCTTTCACTCTGATGTCACCCATTGATGAACCACTGCAGCATGAAAAGGAGATTCATCGTTCAGTGTTTGAAAACATTTCAGAGTAATATTGATGTTGTTTTGTTGTTGTTTTGTTGGAAAAAGAATATGTAGGTTTCATAGATTTGCTGAGAATTTTCTCTTTAGAACTGCAGTAAACCAAAGACAGTCTCAAAAACGCTGTTGGGGAAATTTGAAAAATTTATTATGATTATCCTTATGTGCTTGTATAGTTACATAGTTTCTTTTAGAAGTGTTTCTCTGAGTCACGCAGAAAAGCTACATTTAGGGATTTATTTTTGACTCATGGCCAAGCCTGAACAAACGACCATGTTTGTAGGTAACAAATGTGTGGGTTTTGTAGAGTAAGGGGGTTGTGAGTGTCACGTGACAGGTGGAAGGGTTCTTTTCATAGTCACGTGCCTAATATGGGAAGAGAACAGAGTTTTCAACCTTGAAGGCCGAGGTATAAGAGAGGGCGAGAGACTGTAATCTTGGTCTTACACTCTGCAGCTACTTGTGAGCTTGTATGACTGTTTGATCTTTCTTGCAAGAAATAAAACCTTTTAAGACAATTGGATGAGTTTGTCTCTTATGCAGTAAGAGTCCTGTTGATTTTTGTCACAACAACGCGCTTTGAACTCGCTGGTGTTTCCGATGTCACAAATTACCTTGTAACCAATCACGTCAACGTGCCGGCAGGCTTTAGCATATAATTAACTGACCGCGCAAGAGAGTCTCAAAAGAATGTTATCCCGGTATATTTTTCTGTTGATATGAACAAATGTGTAGATTTAGCAATATTGCGTGTGTATGATGTGTATTATGATGTTATGATGAACTATATGCCTTTCTCCACTGACGTTCTGAGTTGTTCAAAGCATTTCTAAGGATACTGACTGTAAGAAGGCAGCTGTCTGACTCGTGAATGTGAACATGGTAAAAGATTAGCAACACATTATTAGCTGTTTGATAACTAGTCAAGCAAAACGCTAATCATATTAATTACCGTTATGTGTCCGACATTGTAAAAAGCGATACCATTGTGCAGCGTTTGCCTCAGTAAGTTCACCGAGTGGATCTTGTCTGAGCTTGTGCGAGTGAGTGGAGGCGGGGCTAATTATCATATTCATAGATCCGTGTATATTAAATGAGGCAAGGGTGTAGAGTTACATTCAAGCTATTTTAAGGCATTAACATTTTTTTTTTTTTTTCCACAGGAAAAAACATTTAAATATGTAATTTTGGTGATCAAAGATGAGTTTTAAGGGCTAAAATTATTGAAATCCAATGAAGTTAATGGAGTTCATACTGGTTATCCCATTTATTGTATTGATAAAAAGATATCTTTTCTTGCATCACACTGGTTTTTGCTTTAGTTCTTGAAAATGTGAAATTTCAAAGAATTTCTTAATTTTTGAATTAATAAAAAGGGGGTAATTGAAGTAATAGCATGGTAAAAACATGGTAACATTTAAAACTTCTGTGCAGTCACCCATTAATGAGTGATACAATATGTTTTTTGTTGAAAAATATTAAGCTATGACTGTTTTATAAGCTTACGTTCCACCGGGTTCAAACAGACCATGGAATGCAAAAGGTCTATACAGTTTTATATGCATAAGGACTTTGCATTCATCAAAGAATCTTGAACAAAAATGCATCATGGTTTCCTTAAAGGGTTAGTTCACCCAAAAATGAAAATTCTGTCATTAATTACTCACCCTCATGTCGTTCCACACCTGTAAGACCTTCGTTCATCTTCGGAACACAAATTAAGATATTTTTGATAAAATCCGATGGCTCAGTGAGACCTGCATCACCAGCAATAACAAAAAAAAGTTGCTTTATAATATTAAGATTGAACCACTGTAGTCACATGAACTGTTTTAAATATGTCTTTAGTAGCTTTCTGGGCATTTGAAAGTGTTAATTATCTTGCTGGCGATGGAGGCCTCACTGAGCCATCTGAATTCATCTTAATTTGTGTTCCGAAGATGAACGAAGGTCTTACGGGTGTGGAACGACATGAGGGTGAGTAATTAATGACAGAATTTTCATTTTTGGGTGAACTAACCCTTTAACAATATGAAGCAGCACAACTGTTTGCAGCATTGATAATAATAAGATATGTTCCTTGAGCCGCAAATCATCATATTAGAATGATTTCTGAAGGATCATGTGACACTGAAGACTGGAGTAATGATGCTGAAAATTCAGCTTTGATCACAGGAATAAATTGCATTTTAAAATATATTCACATAGAAAGCAGTTATTCTAAAATTGCAATAATATTTTACAATATTACTGTTTTTCTGTGTTTTTATCAAATAAATGCAGCCTTGCTGAGCAATATGTGTGTATATATATATATATATATATATACATAAATCCGCAGCCATAACCCAAACCTCAACCCTCACATCCTCTATACTGACCATAAACTAAACCAAAGGGAACAAGGTTCACTCAACAAATTAAAACAACCCACCTTTCACCAGCACGTCTCCATGATCCCCGTCCTCACCACTAATGCAATTGTGGTATGAAACCCAGAGTCACCAGCTGAACTTCAGTAGTTGTATGTGTCTCAGAGGCCTGTATGTACACTATAGATTGGCAGTCAGTCAAATCCAGAACGGCTGAACCGAAGCTCCAGAACAGTGTTAACATCAGGACTCCATCAGTGCTTCAGACGGGCTGCTCGGTGTGTGCCTTGTGCCTGCTGCACGAGACAGATGTCTTAATAATAAAAACAGCAGCCTTCATAAATGGAAGAAAAAAATCAATAATAAACATAAAATAGCCGGGAAAACAATACGCCTGGTTGCCATCAGAAAAAAAGTGCACTTCACTAAAATGATTGTTCTTTCTTTTGCTCCGGCAACGCCTACGCTTCTGAACTTTCTGTGTGTGTGTGTTTGCATGTAATCGATGCCCTGCGTCCATTAAAAAGATGTTCGTCTGCTTGTCGGTGGGGAGTCGTAGATCATGTGGTAATAAACATCACGTAGGCCGTTTGCCCTGACCTCACACACACCATATCACACTCTTTGTCCTTCAGACATGAGCAAACACACACACACTAATATGAAGGTGTCCGACGTGCAAAAAGCTTTCTCTTTCCATCTATGCCACTTTACACTTTAACCACATCTGAGCACCTCATTTCACCAATACACGCACGCTATGCATTATGGCAACTTCATTGGCTTGTATTGTTTTTAAATTAGGCTAATTATAATTAGTACATCCTAACCTTACACCCACACCTCGAAGAAACCTTTTGGCATTGTTAGATTTTAATTAAGATATTATTTAGTCTCTTTATGAAGCTGTGAGAGCCTCTAAGAGGTGCCCACAATGACGGCTATTTCAGCGTCTTTCATTTGGTCTCAACAAAGATAGCAAACCTGACCCTCACCCACCCACCTCATACGTTTGATGTCAGCTGTGCATGATAAGTGGATATCCTCCTAACAGCACACCAGTGGGACAGAAAAAAACACCCCCTCCTGTCCAGATGCAGTCAGGGGTTCACAATGGAAATTGATTTGTGCATCATATCATGGATACATTAATTACACGGCAGTGCATTTCTAAAAGACACCATAGCCGCCCATGATCATCACTTTGACACTCGGCTGGATGGACTCGTAATGATGTGGAGTGGTTAGAGCACTTATGCAGCGCTGACCAATATATCCACCTGTTCTGAAATACAGTGTAGTACAATACAATTCAATTTTATTAATAGAGGGGCAATTTACTTTTGGGCCTGTAAACAGACAAAACGCAAACCCTTGTTAGGAAGAGGCGACTGGAATAGTGGGTTAACTATTGAGTAGGGGTGTAAAGGTCTTTGAAGGCCTTTGCACACTGAGTCCGAAAATTTCGTATGTGTTTTTTCGTATTCGTGATCCTAAAAATTCGTCACGCACAGAGACCTTGCACACTGAGTCCGATGCGTATTAATGAATCCGTTGCGAAAAAAAATCGCAAAACAATACAAAATGGAGTCTTCAAGCAGTGAGAATGATTTAGTTGTCCTGTCTTCTTAAAAAGAGGAAATATTGGGTCCATCCAATCCCGAGATTGTGTAGAGAGAGAGAGAGGAAGGAGAGCTCCACCTCATCAAGGAGCTGATTATCCCGAGCATTTCAAAGTTTTCTTCAGGATGTCAATGGCTCAGTTTGATGCTTTGCTAGCGATACTGGCACAATCTGTCTTTATATTCTGTCTCTTTGTATTCCGCACGTTGTTTGTCATACAGTGCTACTGCTTTGTGCTGTAGACGATGTGGATCAACTTGTCAGATGGCATTCTGGATTTTGGCGTTCGCTTGTACGGTGGCTCTGAATTGTCAAAACGTCTCTCAAAATGTGTGCCACGGATGCGAAAAACGCAGAAAATCGAACCTGATCCGAATTTTTTTATGACGGACGAAAGTTTCGGAGGCAGTGTGTAAACGTGATTGACACAACGTGAGGTCGTATATATTTTTTAACGTGCGGAAATTTCGGATGCGAATTTCGGACTCAGTGTGCAAAGACCTTGAGTCCGAAATTCGCATCTGAAATTTCCGCACGTTTTTTCCCACATTTTTTCGCAACGGATTCATTTATACGCATCGGACTCAGTGTGCAAGATCCCTGTGCGTGACGAATTTTTAGGATCACGAATACGAAAAAATGCATACGAAATTTTCGGACTCAGTGTGCAAAGGCCTAAATGGTACATGTATTCGTCCCGAACCGTCGCAGTACGGACATCACGGTTCGGTTCATGCAGTTACACGGCGAATACAGTCAGTCACAGGCGATCCACACTACAATCCAGAAGGGGGCGTGCGCGGTAATGCTTTTTAGCCTAACCACTTTTAACCAGCATTAACCACCAATAATTGCAATAAGCTCTGTGTTTTGTTACTTTCGATAAGAAACAAAGTTTCATCTTTCAAATTCTGTCCATTTTATCACGAAATTCAAACAATAAATGCCATTTTGACGCTTTTTGATGTGGCGTGACAGATCGCTGTGTAGATGACGCGATCATCTCTTCCTCTTCACTACTACAGTATGAACATGAATGAACATGAAGGTAGGTTGAAAGATACAGTACAACATACTGAAACGTATCATATCATATTACCCTAATATTTTGAAAAATGGTTGCATTTTACACAGATAAATGTTAAAAATCAGTGTGGATAAGGTGACTGTCATCCCTGTTACCCACGTGTCAAGACCTGTTACTCTGGAAAAGTAACAGGGCTGACGGTAACAGATTTGACGATTTCAAGCTTATTTGCTAGCTAACAGACTAGATCACAAAAGCACATGTTGTACACTTTGAAGGGATATTACTTGTAGATAATGATTATATTACATTAAATAAATAAGTGTTTAAATGTATACTTTGAAAATGGTAACAGGTTTGACATTGCATGATATCCCTCCCTCAGTCAAATCTCATAAATCATCAAAAATAGAACATTATAGAAGAGAGAGAAATTTATTGTGTTTTAACTGTTGGCATACCGGTTGAGAGATGATGTAACTTTCTGGAAGTGATGTCACTGGAATGTACCAATAGGCTTGTTTGAGATGAGCAAATTCTGCGCAGAACCGATCACCGATGATCACCGCAAGATGCATGCCGGTTAGAAATGTGTCCGAGGGTGGGCCGCCTTGCTCTGATGTCATGCCGACGTGTGTCAAAAAAGTCTCACGAGGGCTAAGCGGCCTCATCGGATTCTGCAGTCGAGCGCAGTTGCTTTCCACCGACTGCGCTGACCAAAAGCACGATGGGAAACGACTTGATGACGACACAGCTTTATGCTTATTGGTTTAAACAACTGTGATGTATTGATTTTTTTTTTAAATGTTTGATTTTAAAACTCTAATATCATGTTTTTATGTGTAAAAATAATGTGCGAATATTCCCAAACTCTCTGACAGTGCGATCTCACTATGGGTTATGTGATTGTTGTCATTTATAAAAAAATATATAAAAACATGTCTATAATTAAAGTAAAATGATTAATACATCTTTCGAATGGAAATAAATAACAAGTACTTTTCGTGTATTGTTCATTATGTTTATTTTCATATAAAAGCAACAGAACTTAAATTACATCCAGTTTATCAGCAACACAGCGCACGAGTGTGAATCCCGCGATATCCGCCTTTGATCTCGTAGGTGTCTGATCCACTACGAGAACAGAGATCTGTCCGTCTTGCCTGCACTTTTTTCACTCCTCCCCTCACTGCAGCCGCCTACTCTCGCCCACATTTCAGGCGAGGTTAGGCGCATCTCAAACAAGCCTATTATTTTAAAAGGGTTTTTATTTTTTGGTGAGGGTAACAGGGCTGACATGAAATCGGGGACACAGATAAAATGATTTATATTTTATAAAAAATAATGTATACTTATGCTAAAACATTGCTTGACAATAAGACTATACTTAGAACAATATGCAAATGTGATTTTGTATCATTTTGCATTCAATTTGCAAATTAAAAATCCTGCTGAAAAAGAACAATCATAGTAAGGGACAGGCCAAAAACCTTACCCTTATCAGAATAAATGCAATTTTAATTATTTAAAATAATATTTAATTGAATTTACTTTGGTGTAATATTGATAAAACAATACACAGTATTAATATGTTTTTAAATCACAAATTTATTTGTTGTTATAGTACTTCTATGTCTGATTATTTCTTAGAGACGCAAAAGGCACCGATTGCATGGAATGACCCATATATATATATATATATATATATATATATATATATATAGTAACACTTAAACATTAGTTAATGTATTAACTACTAACTAACTATTAGTTCATGTTAACTAATGAACCTTATTGTAAAGTGTTACTATATATATATAGAGAGAGAGAGAGAGATAGATAGATAGAGAGAGAGAGAGAGAGAGAGAGAGAGAGAGAGAGAGAGAAATCCTGATGCACTACCATTCTAAAGTTTGGGGTAACATAAAAAAATATTAATTAATACTTACATGCATTGATAAATTGATAAAAAAAAGTAACTTTTACTTTTATAATGACTTTTATAATGTTATAAAATATTTTTGTAAGAAGAGATTTTTTTTTTTTTAACTTTCTATTCATCAGAGAATAAAAAGAAATCATGTTTCCCACAAAAATATTAAGCAAAAACTGTTTTCAACATTGATAATAATAAGAACTATTATTAATAATTGAGCAATATAATAACTGATAAAAGTTGAGCACCAAATCAGCATATCTGCATACATACATGACAATGTAAATAGTGTGTAATAGATATACAATTAGAAATATACAATTAGATATAAAATTAAATTAATATAAATATGTATAAATCATTAATAATAAAAAATAATGAATTAAGATAAAGTATATATTAAAAGTATAGTATATATTATAGTACACTCTCTATAGGCCTATATTAGTATGCAATTAATAATAATTATAGAGAGAGAGAGAGAGAGAGAGAGAGAGTAAATATATTGTAAAATGACTTGCATTTTAAGAAAGTTAAACATAATATAATTGTATAATCTAACATCTAAATAAAATATTTAAAAAATGATTAACAAAATTACATACAGTTAATACAAATATGCATGCCCACTAATGATTTCTCTTGCGCAATAAAAGAACAACGTGTGGTTGTGTGTGTGCGCGCGCTCGTCCGGTAGGCTGCGCTATGCTCGCACCCGCAGGAGTCGCTCTTCCCCCCCTTCCGTGCGCGCGCTTCCCCGGTCCCACGCCGAGAGAGTGTATGTGTGTAAGAACGTCTGTGTGTGAACACTGGAGCACATTGCTGTTGCAGGAGCTTCGGCGAGACGGTCGCACTACCGATGCGCGGTCGGATACGGAACTTCTCATGGATACGCCAAAGTAGCGCGCGGACGCCTGTCACTCACCGAACGGATTTATTACTCACGAGGATAGGTATGCAAAATGAAGTCATGTGCAATTTGATCATTTATGAACTAACTGCGTTTGAGAGTGAAAGTTGGATGGGGGGCAGCTTGCATTAAGGGGGGCAAGTATTGAAGGAGGTTTATTCCGCAGTAAAGGCATGCGTTGCATTGGCTGTGTAATGCGAATGGGGTTTCAGACCTCTTTGCAATGCATCTTAGGGCTAAATTATGTTTGTGTATTGATCTTTTGATTAGATATGCAATGCAGGAGAAGGTGGGATGTCGTAGCATCCTGATTTAAGTTGTCATAGGGGGGACAGATTAGAGACAGGGGGGTAATATCTGCACATAGAAGACTTGTGGACACGCAGAGGGCAGAGAAAGTTGTTGGAGGTGCGGTAGATGTTAATGCATGCATGGTGCAATGGCAAGGTGGGAAGATCACAAGGTCCCGAGCATCCATGGAAGGGCTGTAAATTTACAGGCGGCCCCCGGTGCATGTGTGTATTCTCAAGGGACCCAGTGCATCTTTTAATTAAAACCCACGGAGCACAGACTGCACATCACAGATCCTCCACAAGAGTGTGTGTAGTCTCTCTCTCTCTGTGTGTGTGCTTCACGTATTAATGTGCTGAATTCACTTTTTTCTCGCCATCCTCATAAGATTGGCTTCACACCGCTCTGCGCTCGGATGATGTTGGCGTGCTCCGCACATCAATGGGATACACACACTCTCTGAAATGCGACACTGCTCTGCGTTTGGTGAATACAGAGAGATATAGGGTCAATTAGACATCGATATATGCATGCTTGCGTACATAAACATATGCATCCATGCATATAAACAAAACTGTATAAAGTACATGCGGAGCTGTTCATAAGCATTAAATCCAATGTGTTGTTGCTAAAAAGAAACATAAGCCACATTTGATTCAAAATGTTAAGAACAATTCAAACTACTTCAGTTTTGTTTACCACTAACTATCACTTGTATAGATGAATTACAATACAGCGTTAGATCAGTTTCGATATGCTTTTGCACTGGTTGCAGCGTCGGCTTGAATTTTGGGACAAATCCAGGCTGGGCCAGGCAGGGGTTTATTTATGAGAAACTCTTTGATTGGTAATTTTGCTTGTGAAGATATTTTGTGATCTACTTTTGAATTTAAAGGTCTACTCCACCCAAAAATGAAAATGCTCTTATCATTTACTCACCCTCATGTAGTTCTATCTTTCTTCTGTAGAACACAATAGGAGATATTTTGAAAAATGTGTCCTATACAATGAAAGTCAATGGGGTCCAATGTTGTTTGGGTCCCATCATGTCTTGCGTTCTGAACTATTTATTTAAGTATTTTGAGAAATGAGGTTTTTTTAATGGCCAATACTAATACCTAGAGAACAGTGCTCAATATAATGCTGATATTTAATAACATTTAATAATAGCAAATGAGATCCACAGCAATGCTGAAATTAAATTGAAACATTTAACAAAATTTACTAATATTTTGCATGGAATATAGAGGTAGTAAATGTAGTCATCATATAATTCCAAACTTTTATGATTTTTTTCTTCTTCTATGGAACACAAAAGTAAATAATTAGCAGAAAGTCTAAGCTGCTCTTCTCCATACAATGAAAGTAAATGGTGACCATGGTTGTCAAGTGAGATTTTCACTGAATATTGACTTAAATTTCAGTCTGTTCCTTACATATACATAACTAACATATGACTTTGGACGATTTATAGCGCCTACACTGTAAAAAATTTTTATTATTACAACATTTTTTCTTTTGTCAAATCAACTTAGATAATTAATGTGGTTCAGATAACATAATATTTTGAGTTTCTGTTGATTAAATCAATCGCCTTCATTGTATTAACTCAAATTTTTAATTTCAATGAACTCAAAATTTTAAGGCAACCAGGTAACTTACTTTTTTAAGTTAAACCAGCAATTCTTTTTTACAGTGTAGGGCTGCACAATTATTTGAATTTTTCATCGTGATTACGATAATGGATGCCACAATTTCATAATCGTTAGTCACGATTACATCAAAAAATATACACTTACACATTATTCTGCATGCTTAAGAGTTGTGTTTAGAGCATGTTACGTTGTGAGAGGCCAGTCACGACTACCTCAGAGTGTAAAAGGTCTAACCTAGCACAAAAGGAACTACCAGTGACATAAGTGTACGCTGATTGGTCGAACAAACGCAAAATACCAGCACCCGACATTTTTTAAAAGCCGTGTACACAGCCTATATAACTCTACAAACATGGAAAACAGTGATAGATGGACCTCTCAACCTAACCTTACGACTTTGAGCGGACCAAGAGAAACATGATTATGTATTTCTGCTCAGCTAACGACAATGGGCATCAACCACATGGCAAAAGCTAATACTTTTTCATATACTGTCTCAGCGCTGTCAAAATAAAAGTCCGCCACGCCATCAAAATAAAAGTCACAACAACAAGTGCAGTTTACATCACTTCAGAGTTCCTACTGGCGGTGCGAATGCAACCAGGAAAATGGCCATAGGGCCATTCCTAGAACAACATGGTGCGAAAGCCCCTATTATTATGACATGCATATGTTTACTTTTTATTATTATTATTTAAGTAGAGACCAAACAAATGTACAGATGACATTTGAGACTTAATGCTAAAACATTTCAGGAAGAGTGTTTTCATCTTTTTTTTTTTTTATTACACAACAATATGGCATACAGTTGCTTCAAACAATGCTATAAAGATATTCAAAACATCTTTCAGTGTAATTGTGATAATCGTAATTAATAATCACAATTACAATTTCACGGGAATAATCGACAATTATGATTTTTGTCATAATTGTGCAGCCCTCTATGGACAACTTTTCTGATGCTTTCATTGTGCTTTTTTTCACTAGACCCGAGTTTTTGGTCTATTCTAATCTCAAAATGTCTGATATATCAATCTATTACTAGTTAATATGACTCAACCGTATATTTGTTAATGTTTGTCAATGCGTTATTTTCCTGTTACAATTTAATCGCTGTTAGATAGCACAGCAAAGTGATGCGTTTATGCTCTGCTAATGCACAAACTATAAAACATCAAACCACAGTGGAAACACATATTAAGATTATGCTTAAAGTGTCTGACTGAGTGAAAGAGGAGGTAGTTGTGTCTGTGAAGAGCAACACACACACACACACACACACTTTTGTCCGCGTTCCAAACAGCTGTCTGTTCGGATACATGATATGTTTTCTCGAAAACATTTTTTTTTTACTGGTCCACCTGTTCAGTTCCGTTTGTCCTTTATGCGTTCATCAGTCTGTGTGTGTGTGTATGCGGGTAGAATGACCTCCACGTCGCTGATCAATGCAGACGTTCTCCCTTAGAAACGGAGGGATGTGTCCCTGTGTGGGGCGACCCTTCCCCCATCTGTTCCCAGCGCAGCCCAGCGTGTGTGTGCGAGCCGATTCTCAGCATCTGTCTTTGCCAAATGCCAGGGCTCAGTGGACGCTTCACATAAAATCAGCGCCCCGCTCTGGGTGTGTGAGGGGGTAGGGAGTCCTGATGTGCCGTTGTTGCGTCTCAAAGCGTTCGTGCCATTGTTTGTGTGCGCTGTGTGTGTGTGCGTGCTTTTGTTCTCCGCTTGCGCTGGAATGCTCTTCAGTGCTGTGTCAACTGTAGAGACCCCCTCAGATCCCGTCCTACACCCCGCGGCCCCTCTCTTCAATGTTTTCCCTTGTTTTGCAGTCTTAATTTGTTTTGTCTTGCCCTTCTAGTCTGTCATTTTTCATAGAGCTCTGAAAGACAGAGTAATTAGAGTGGGCTCTTTCTGAAAGTTTCTTTCTGTGTGCGGTCGGGCCCCGTCAGTATGACAGAGGGCCACACGTATAAACAAATGTCTAAGACAGTCAAATACCAGGCTCTCTTTGGCTGTGTCTCAAAACTTAGTGAGCTGCCTGCCTACCTAGATAGCATTTTTGGGCATTATAGATGCATTTAATCTAAACGCATTTCATCCCTTACTAAAAATTACTAATGTATTCCGATACTATTATTTAAATGCAATTCAAAGAAGACTGTGGTATTAAAATGATACATTTCAACTAAAGCATAAAAACAATAATAATATAAATAAATAAAATAATTTAAAAAAAAATTGCATATCAGCATGATTTCAAAATGTGATATTCATTTTATACAACAGTTCAATAAGCAATAAGTTGATTATATTAATCAACAATTATTAGACACAACGTTGTCAATTTGGACTGTTTTTGCTCTATTTTGCAAATGAAAAAAGTTCCAAACAAAGCAGAAAAGTTCCCAGTGACACACAGCAGTGTTTCATTCTTGAATTATTCGCCATTTTTGAATGAAATGGGTGAGTCAATGATTCAATGACCCATTCATAAAGTCAATGGACAAATTCTTTCAGCCATTTTGAACTAATCGGTTTAATGAATGATTCTATGATTCACTTATTACGACTTGCCACCACCACACATCCTGAAAAGTGAAGCCAAAACATTTCTATTTCACCCCCTGGTGGCTGGATGCAGTATAAGTCATAAACGCCGCCACATATAATCAAATGGGATGTGAGGCAAACTAAAAAATCCAATTACACTTCAAATTATTTTTTTTCCAAAGATGGTTTCTGTCATTTCACGCAGATTTAAGCATAAAATGGTACTTTTCTAAATAAACAATTCATATACTGTGTGGTATTTTTTGTGGTAATCCAAAGCACTTCAAAGAATATCATGGTGTTACCACACTGTAAAAAATTAAAGTTGAGAAAACTTAAAAGTTTAAGTCAACCATGCTGCAGGAGATTTTTGAGTTTTCACAACTTGTTGTTTTATAACAAGTTCAATTTACAACAAGTTGAGAAAACTTAAAATTTTCATTTAGCTGAAAACCAAAAAACTAAATTATATTTGGGTTACTCTTGAACTCTTTATCCTCTTCAAGGTTTTGTGTTCTCAGGTGATAAATTAAACAAGTTCTGTGGTAATGAGGCATCAAATGAAGTTTTCATTTAGCTGAAAACCAAAACCAAACATGCAAAATTTAGCAAAAGCATAATTTTTGTTCATAGTGAAGTGCATCCACACGGCAAACATATTTAGTTGTTGTAGCTTATCCATGTTGTGTGCATGAAATAGACACTAACACAGTCGAAACACGTCATCAGAGAATTGCTAATTAAACATCACTGTTTCTGTCAAGGATTTCAGCCCTCCAAAACCATTTCAGCTGAAACCAAAAAACTGAGAATTGCTGTTTCTGCCTGGTTTCAGTTGTTGAAATTTCAGTGCATCACTAGTATGTTCATAGTTTGATGTATTACTATTGCACCAAATCCCAAGATCATGGTAATTCCTTTTTTTATTTTATTTTCTTTTCTTTTTTTTTTTGTAAAAATAAGTGTATTTGACCCTGTCTAGGTAGGTAGCTCACAAGACTTTAAGACACATTCTGTGTGAACTTATTAAAACACTCAGGTACCTTGTTTGGACAAAAGTCACAGGTCTTTTGTTCCCTGTCTGTCTTTGTCGTTCATTTGCGTTTCTCAATGATCATAGCAGCTAATTAACAGCATTGTAATTAGTCAGGTAATAAAGCTTCAAGTCAAGAACAACTGCTCAAGGGAGCGTCTCTTTAATGAGCGCTGATGCTGTTGCGGATTCAACTGCGTTCAGTGGATTTGCAGTGTGTGTGTGCTGTTTGCTTTCTTGGGAAAGAAAGTGAGAGTCAAAATGAGTACATTGGGTTTGATCCAGCTCGGTAGACCAGAAGAGAGAAACGATAGATAGAAAGAGCGAGCGAAATGCAGGGTTTGGTCCAGTGTGGTTGACTGGCGGTTGAAATCTGAGCATGTGATTTTAGGCTAAGAATACACCTCTGAACGACACACACAATAACACAATATAACTGCACTGTAATGATTTTTTGAAGTAAATAAAACAAAGATTATTGAAGCACAATACAGTTTTACAAGAAAATACTATTTCAGTCTTTCAACTTCAAAATTTAATTTTTAATTCAATGCGTTACTTGCCATTTCTTTGTAATTATTTGTGAAATTTACTAACAATTTCTGAGTGAAAATTGTTTCAAATTTTTGAAGAATGTGTAGCATATGCAAAATGACATTTTCAAAATTGGAATTAGAGCTGCAACGATTACGGATAAGTTGAGAATCACATTTTCTTTGTTTGTTTCAAACAGATCACAATTCTCCTACAGTTCTGAATGGACAAATAACATGTAATTAACTAAAGGTTCTGACAAAATGTTAATTTCTGCAGTCTATTTAAATTTTTTAACTAATGAATTAATTATTTTTAAAAAACGGTTTGAATGAATGATTCAATGACTCACTCATAAATATTTCTCTTGTTTCATTGCTGGATGAATCAGTATTTTTGAACGAATCTCTTGAATGAATGATTCAATGACAAATACATTTATTAACAGTCACTTGTCACCACCTACTGGTGTAACAATGTAATCGATACAGTCATTACAGCACCAAGTTACTTTCAAAAGGTGATTTGCTGTATTTGATCGCTTTCGTAGATATCAGTGTTTATATCCGAACTATAAACTTTTATCCCAGTACTTCTTTGATAATATGAATATTTGTAACACAGAAATAATGACACCGTGTGGTTGAAAAGACCTAGATAGCCTAACTGCTCTCTCTGGATCAGCGGCAGCGCCAACACAGATTTTAATGTTCCAGGGTGATTTTGTCAAAGGTTTAATAGACACAGGCGAATCGCTGTCATTTAGTTGTGTTTGCGTATAACGTGATCTATGTGTGTGTGTGTGTTTGTGTGTGGAGGCTGGTGAATGATGCGCTCTGAGCACATGCTGTCGATTCGGTGACGCCCTTGTCTGTCTCGCCGGCGAGCCTGATGTGTATTGATCCAGTATGCCACCATCAGTGCCAACCACACACACACACACACACATACACACACACACTTACACACACATGCACACTAAACATCCTCTCTGTTAGCAGTCTGAGAAATTCTCTTACCTTCCTGACAATGATCATTTAAACCAGCCAATCATGGCTCACTTTAATAGCAGCTAACCTAGAATCACAGCAGAATCACTGCATTCTTACAAAGGAAGTAATTTGGATAGAAAACGTATTGACTTGTCTTTTTAAAGAAACGCCATGTTCTGTCCATCAGCGGACTGGCGATTATCTTAGTGTCACAGTAATTTGTTGATTGTTCAAAATCACAAAATAAAGTTTTTTTTTGATGACTGATTTTCCTTTCGAAGGTAAAGCATGCTTAAAATCAAGATGAAATGAAACTGTACCCTATTTACTTGCTTGATATATAATCCTGGTCTTATTGTGAACAATTGAAAGCACATTATTTGAAAGAAGAACATTTTGTCAAAAGAATATTTTTTTTTCGGTGTGTGTGTGTATATATATATATATATATATATATATATATATATATGTATATATATATCACTTGCTGTTTAGTATATCATCCAATTAATTCTCGACAGATAAAACAAAGTTCCTCAATTTTTTTCTTGTTAACAATCTTGTATTACTAGGAAATATGTGACATTGTGAAAGTAAAATGGGTTTGTGAACTTTGTTTCATGTTGGCTAATAAATGCCCCTTTTACAAGATGTAATCTAAGTGTCTGTGAAGTTTTAGCTAAAAATACCTCACAGATCATTTGTTATAGCTTGTCAAATTTCCCCTATTTGGGTGTGAGCAAAAATACACAGTTTTTGTGTGTGTCCCTTTAAATGCAAATGAGCTGCTGCTCCCGGCCGCTTTCCAGAAAAGGGCGGAGCTTTAACAGCTCTCGCTTCGGTTGCTCAACAACAACAGAGCCGGAGAATCTCACGCAGCCAAAATGATGATTGTCAGTAATGGTGTTCAGCCTTACATTGTTCAAACCGGAGTCGGACACTGATGGAGAGACTCAGGAAGAAGTTACAGCTTATAGAATGCAACTGGACGTTTCTGAACGGTTAGTGGATAAATTTCTGTAGTTGCTGTGGAGTTGATTCAACTCATCGACTAGCATGTGGCGTCATGTTAATCTTTTGTGCAAATCCAGCATTAAATTGACCTTAGTTTGTGAAGCAGTCACAGCATAAACACAGGCGTAAACAGCAACATTACACACTAACTAAAGTTAAAAAAGTGAAATAACCAACCACCCCTTTAAAAGCAATGACGTTCATTGTTGTTAAAGGAATGGGAAGGTTTTAGAGAGATGTCAAAAGTCATTGGCTAGGTGTACAATTATCCATAAAGTGCTTTTATTTTTGACGTCATCATTTTACGTAAAGAGTTATGTAAAGTAGCAACTACCAGGTCAGTTCACAAACTGGTGTTTTGAGGTGCATTAACCTGCTTACTGTTCAGATAAACAAACAAACTAATTTTAAAGTGATTAGAAACTTTAAATTGGACCACCCACTCACATCCGCTCACACACATTCATCTCTGTGCTCGCTGATATCTCCTTCTCTCCCATATTCCTCCAGCGTTTTTCCCTGATGTGTTTTTGTTAGGCTCTGATTCATTACGTCGCTTGAGATAAATTCTGTTTTTTGGTGGGTTGATGTTACCGGAAGCAGGGGAGCAGCTCATTTAGGACAAGGCAGTGGTGGGTCGATAACTTGTTAGAGCTCCGTTTGACAAGATGTTGTTCACAGAGGTAATTTACCCATAAACTCACTAAAGTTGCCACTTACGTCATTGTCGCACTAGTGTGGATAAGCTCAAATCAAAAGCGCATTGATCGGCGTGAAACCTTTATAAGACAAACACCTGGGTGTGTGTTTGTGCACTTGGGGTAGTAGTTTATTGCTGTTCTGTTGCTTAGTGTTTGTTTGTATGTGAGTGTGTGATTCATAATTGATCATGTCTTCTATAAAGTAGTTATATTGCTTTTCCTCACACAAAAAAGTCTTGTGGCAATACCATTTTACTGAATGATCAGCATAGTCATGTACAGTATATGACTTAAAGGGTTAATTCACCAAAAAATGAAAATTCTGTCATTAATTACTCACCCTCATGTCGTTCCACACCCGTAAGACGTTCGTTCATCGTTCAGCAAGTTAATTTACACACTCAAATGCCCAGAAAGCTACTAAAGTTAAAAAGCCCAGAAAGCTACTAAAGCCCAGAAAGCTACTAAACTTAAAACAGTTCATATGACTACTGTGGTTCAACCTTAATGTTATGAAGCGACGAGAATACAAAATAATGACTTTATTCAACAATATCTAGTGAGGGGGGATTTCAAAACACTGCTTCATGAAGCTTCGAAGCTTTACGAATCTTTTGTTTTGAATCAGTGGTTCGGAGCGCGTATCAAACTGCCAAAGTCACGCACCCCAGTGGTGAACCATTAAATTTCGAAACACTTATGACGTAACGAAGCCTCGTTTACTGAAATCACGTGACTTTCACACTCTGAACCACCGATTCGAAACAAAAGATTCGTAAAGCTTCGAAGCTTCATGAAGCAGTGTTCTGAAATCGCCCATCACTAGATACTGTTGAATAAAGTCGAACCACTGTAGTCACATGAACTGTTTTAAATATGTCTTTAGTACCTTTCTGGGCATTGAAAGTATAAAGTAACTTGCTTTCAATGGAGGCCTCACTAAGACATTGGATTTTATCAAAAATATCTTAATTTGTGTTCTGAAGATGAACGAAGATCTTACGGGTGTAGAATGACATGAGGGCGAGTAATTAATGACAGAATTTTCATTTCTGGGTGAACTAACCCTTTAATCATTTTAGTATTATCTAGTAAATTATAGTAGTACTAGTGCTGCTGTTAGTGCGGGCCAACAGATTTTTTGGGGAAAATGTGTGGGCCATAATGAAGGGAGGCAGCCTATTTCTTGAAAAATGAATGTTGAAAAGTTCATTACATAGGATAAATTTGTTTTCAATATTACTCAAAAGTTACTCAACTAATATTTTCAAAATAATCCAAATCCAGTAGGCTTTTGCGGTACTTGTTAGCATTCAAACAATAAGTGTTTAGCATCATCTCTGTTAAATCTCTTGCATTAATTTGTGTCAAAGCCTTGCCATCCTTGCCTTGACAATTATGTTTATTATGCCAAAGACATGTTTTGTGTTTTATTTCTTAATTTAAACTCAAATGAAAATTGTCAATGTTGCACTAGCTTAATTTTGAGGCAGATTTAAAGGGATAGTTCACCCAAAAATGAAAATTCAGTGATCATTTACTCCCCCTCAAGTTGTTCCAAACCTGTATGAATTTCTTTCTTCTGCTGAACACAAAAGAAGAGATTTTTAAAAATATTGGTAACCAAACAGTTGATGGATCCCATTGACTTCTATAGTATAGGAAAAAAAAAAAAACACTATAGAAGTCAATGTGGTCCATCAACTGTTTGGTTACCGACATTCTTCAAAATATCTTCTTTTGTGTTCAGCAGAAGAAAGAAATTCATACAGGTTTGGAACAACTTGAGGGGGAGTAAATGATGACCGAATTTTCAGTTTTGGGTGAACTCTCCTTTTAAATTAGATTTAAGGTATATGGGCGTATTGTTTTCATGCCTTTCATGTTATTTGTATGTACAGTAGATTTGCGGTAGAGCAGCTCCATGGTCATGCATTTCGAGGGAATGAGCTGATAATATGTATACCTTGAAAGTGATGCAATTACTTTGGGTAAAAATGCCTGTCAAATGAATAAATGTAAACCTCTAAAGTAGAGCATGAATCAGAGCCGCTTGCATTCTACACGGCTTTGTCTGATTGAGTTTCAGTTTTGTCGTTGTGATGTTCCACTTGCCTCCAATTTAGAGTCATAATGTTAGAACAATCTGTTTTGAATTGATTATTGTCTTTTCTTGTGTTTATACTTGATTTCATTTCAGAATCCATATTGTAAGTAGAAGGCTTTCTTCTTTTGATAAATAGCTCTTGATAAATAGCTCTTGATAGGGAGTGGCGGTATGGTGGGTTTATTTTTCCTTCTTGGTAAGTTTGGGAACTCAACTACACATTTGGTCCTGGAAAAGAGGGGGCCCATCCATAAATTTTGTCCTGGGCTTTGTGAAATTTAACAAAAGTCATGGGTGGTACTTGCTAGTGGTTGTTTAGTGTACATGTTCATGTGTATATACATGTGATACATACATGACATGCATACATTCATTGTGTATTCTGAGTTTTAGCACTTTATGGTGCTCTGTGCTCTGTTGTTTATCATGTTTGTGTTTTGTGCATGTGTGTAAGTTCTCATAGTCCATTGTGTTGTGTATTTATGTGTTTGTTATAGCCAAGGGGATTGGTAAACTATGGCTGTTCTGCTCATAATGGAAGTGGAGCGTGTTCAGACTGCGCAGCTGCCTAGAGCTTTTTCTGTGTGTGTGTGTGTCTTTGTAAACACTTATATGTTCTTCACGTACGGAGGGTGTGTGTTGTGTTCAATGGATTTGTGGAGGTGGTTGCTGTGATCAGAGCGGCTCTGTTTATGTGAGTTTAGTTAGTTGTACCTTAGGGACAAAAATGTCCCCAGAAGTTAGCTAAACCTGACAAAACCTCACTTATGGGATGTCCTCCGAGGTAAAAATCATTCATAAATACAGTAAATACAAACTGTTTTCTTTTAGAGGCTGGGTTTGCCTTTAGTCATAGAATTAGCATTAGAAGATATATGGTATGGCCTCATTTAGATAGCGAAGTAAACTTGTGTGTGATCTGGTTTAGTGCGTTTTACAAGCTGTAATTGGGTTTGGAGCTGATTATTACTGCCAGAAACACAAATCACACACATCGAGAGAGATACTGTAGAGAAAGGAGAGATTTAATGATGGGAGCGGGACTTGAAGACTGTTTTTTCATTGCAGCAGATATGTTAGACAGTGACTGGGTAAAGTCTGTGTGACTGTATGTGTGTAAAGTGTTCAGATTTGATTAGTTTTGAAGGTGAGGGAAGCCCAGGCACACCGATACAAACACACACACTCGGCAGTATGAGTCACACATTCATGGTGCTTTCGCTCAGTGTTTTTGGCAGTGTGCGGTCAGTGCACTTTTACCCAACATAAATTCACAGTTATAAAAACATATATGACACACAAAGACATAGAATACACATAGATAGGCATATATTTACTTGGCTATCTGCTTCTGTTGTTGAATACGCAGTAGACTACACAAAACCCACACCAGCTGAAAATATTTGGATTTTTAATTATTTTTGTTACATTAATTACTTCATTTTTATATTGTTTTTATAAATGAGGACATTCCCAAAGGTTTTGTCAGATCTAGCTTACTTCTTAGGACAAAAATCCTACTTAGACACAAATGGGCCTACACACTCCTACACACTTTTTTTTTTTTTCCGGTTCTTTCATTTACTTGATTAAAATGAGCTAATACAGCACACAATTTTTGAAAATTGTCATTGCGTTTAGTCTACTTGTTTATCTAAGTTTACATCCATTTTGTGTTGGAACTATGAACAAATCTTCTTGCATTAAAGGTGCAGTAGGTGATCTGGGAAATGCTAACGTTAGCCTGCTAGCATTGAAAGCATACGATCCCACCCTCCCTGCAAATCGCTGTCCAAAGCCACACCTCCTCCAAAACACATGAACGTGCACACACACAGCTTCTCTCGGCAAAGCAAAGAGACGGTGTTAAACTACCTCATGTCTCAAAGCATATAACATTACAATAATAATGAACATAAACAGCTTGTACTTGACTGCTGCATAGTAATTTCGGTGTTGATACTGTTGACATGGAAACGCATAATTCCGAGTCTGAGGACGTGAACAGCTCCGGTTAGAACGTCACAGGTTGCCATCTCTTAATTACGGTAGTTATGGCATGAACGCAGCATAAGCTTGTTGTTTTGGTTCGGTAGGAACTGTAAAAGGTAGCTGCTGTTTGTTTGCGGTGCTCCGTGACTGAGGTCTGTTTGTATAAACTGTATAATGCATGAAACGCGCTAATGATGTATGATGTCTGTGCGAACAGGTTGCACGAGGCTATGTAAAAACATACGTTGACAGGCAGGTAGGACATCGTATTATTTAATTCGGACCAAAAATATAAAGATTGGATGAACATTTTATGGTCCTACGCCTTCTACAGATGATATATATTTATAAAAATACATTTAGACCGTTTAACATAGTGATTGCTATCAGGATATGAGTAGAATTTCAACCAGTACAACAAAAAATGTTTCTGTAGAGAATCACCTATTGCACCTTTAATTGAAACTGGACAGTGTATTTCCCGTTGTATGCTTTGCATTGGAAAAGATTAGGAGAGTAAAACTGCATCTGAAATAGAATACTTCTCTACTATATAGTACGTGAAAAACAGTATGTGAACAGAGTAGTATGTCCGAATTCATAGTATTCGAAAAACAGTAGGCGAAAAGTACCCGATGACTTACTACTTCTGGTGAGATTCTGAAGCGCGCATACGATGGACACTTTAATATTCCATGAGGCCACAGGAGAGGATTTGTGAATGGAGTTGAAGGGACGGTACTGACACTGGTAGGTCATGTGACAGTAACAACATGGCAGATGTAGTACGTCCGAATTCATTCATACTACACGCATTCAAACGATATAGAACATACTTTTTCAACGGTCGTGAAGTAAATTTAAATTCAAATATAGTACCTACTCAACAGTACGCGATTTCGGACGCAGCTTTAATGTTGAAATGAAGTTATGTGTTTTTGAGTAAATGATGTTTAATATTCTCTTATGTGAGGATTAAGAGGAGTTAGTGTTATGTTTTTGGGGATACCAAACGTGTTAAAGTGGCACTTGTGCTCAGGTAAAGGATGAAATCATGATGCATGTTGCTCTAATAAGCAGTTACTGCACAAAAGCTGGTATCATAACCAAACTCGTATGTCCTGCTGATCCCATACATTACATAAAATAAAAAGCTTATCAAAAATTTTAAGCTTGTCAAGTTTGACACGTTTAATATTATTATGATTTTCTTAATTCAGTTAGGCTTGTCCACTACACAGTAGTGATTGTGTTATGTGGTAATTTGATGTAAAAAAAAATTGAATTGTCCTAAATTGAATAGTTAAGTCAAAAATTGTGTGTGCTTTGAGTTGCATTATGATGCCAGTATCAAGTGTGTGTTTCAGTCCGTGTCACACTCGTCACTCTCCTCTGATCTCTACCTGATCGCAGGTCTCTCTTTCAGTCTGTGTTTCTGTGTGGGCTTGTGTCTCTTTGATGAATCACTTATTGAAGGACAGCGAAGGGGTCGTTCAGGCAGCAGTAGTGGTGCTCAGAGCGGGGGCATAATCAGTCCCAGAGGGTTCGAACAGTGAGGACGGTAGCACCGGCTCAGATAGCGGTAATTACCCTGACCATATATTCCCACAGCACGACAGGAGACAACACATGCACATACAGACACTCTCTCTAGGAGCGACTGTAAGAGAAAGAGAGCTTGTTCAGAACACACCTGATTCATTATTGTGACAGGAACTAGCAAAGTTCATTGTTCTGAGAGGCTGCATTGTGTTCTGTTAAAGGGACAGTTTATATGAATAATCTGTCACCTTCTCTAGTACTAAATTAGTGTTAGATGACAACAAAAGCAACCAAAATCTAAAAAATCCACAATCTACCAAGAGTCAGATCTACAATTGCTTTTAAGTGGTACATCTAGTGTGTGTGTGTGTGTGTGTGTGTGTGTATGGTAACACTTTAGTTTTAGGCTCCAATTCTCACTATAACTGCTAGGAGGATATTGGCTGTTTATTAGTACTTATAAAGCACATATTAATGCCTTATTCTGCATGCCCCGTATTCTACATCCCATAATCCTACCAATACCTAAACATAACTGCCTTACTAACTATTAATAAGTAGTAAATAGGAGTTTATTGAGGCAAAAGTTGTAGTTAATAGTGAGAATTGGACCCTAATCTAAATTGTGACCTACGTACATGCATTCAAAGATTTTTTTTTTATGATTTTTTTTTAAATTTTCATACATTTTCATGTCAATTAAAATTAAATTAAATAAAAAATTTGGAAAAAATGATATTTTACAACCCGAATTCCGGAAATGTTGGGACGTTTTTTAAATTTGCATAAAATGAAAACTAAAAGACTTTCAAATCACATGAGCCAATATTTTATTCACAATAGAACATAGATAACATAACAAATTTTATACTTTTATCCACGAAATGAGCTCATTTCAAATTTGATGCCTGCTACAGGTCTCAAAAAAGTTGGCACGGGGGCAACAAATGGCTAAAAAAGCAAGAAATTTTGAAAAGATTCAGCTGGGAGAACATCTAGCAACTGATTAAGTTAACTGATATCAGGTCTGTAACATGATTAGCTATAAAAGGATTGTCTTAGGCAGAGTCTCTCAGAAGTAAAGATGGGCAGAGCTGTGAAAGAGTGCGTAAAAAGATTGTGGAATACTTTAAAAACAATGTTCCTCAACGTCAAATTGTAAAGGCTTTGCAAATCTCATCACCTACAGTGCATAACATCATCAAAAGATTCAGAGAAACTGGAGAAATCTCGAAGACCTTTATTGGATGCCCGTGGTCTTCGGGCCCTCAGACAACACTGCATCACTCATCGGCATTATTGTGTCAATGACATTACTAAATGGGCCCAGGAATACTTCCAGAAACCACTGTCGGTAAACACAATCCGCCGTGCCATCTGCAGATGCCAACTAAAGCTCTATCATGCAAAAAGGAAGCCATATGTGAACATGCAATCTTTTGCACAAATCCAAAGATTTGAGCACAATATATTCTAATCTTCTAAAGCTACATTTGTTTAAGGAACAGACTGAAATTTAGATTGTAAAATCTTCCACATTCACAATATACACGTAAGAACCTTTTGGTTGAATAAATGGGGCTGATAGCAGATTTTCATCAAATATCAAGTCAACTTTCTTTTGTATCAACACAACACATATCTACACAATTTTGTTATGTTCCTCATTGTTCTAAGAAAAAACATGCATGCTTCTGAGCAACATTTTTGTGTGAACTATCCCTTTAACCATTTCTATGTATGTGTGTGCATCTTGTGTCTACATGTGTGTAGGAGCCTTTTAGAAAGGCCACAAGAGTTAAGCCCTATTCAAAGGAGTCTGATTACCAGAACAGGATGTTTTTGAGTGTTTGTGGACAAGGGACCAAAAGGAACCAGCAAAATAAAAAAGAAGTGAAATCCTAGACCTGGAAAGCTCTTGATGATGATGTCAGCAGGTCTTTTGAGACCTTGTATGTTGGATTTTTTTCCACTGCAATCTCAGGAGAGGTTGAAGCAGGTCTGATTCACTTTAACTGATGTGCTGTCAGTCTTTTTGTCCTTCAGTATAACGGTGAGTCTTTTAGACAGCAGATTTCAAGAACTCTGACACAGACCAAACAGACCATCAGAAAGCGATTAGGGCGTCAGAACATCAGTTCTCAAAAACTCAGACTTTATAAAATATGTTGTGCTGGTGGAGAGATGCTTGACTGATCTGTTATAAAGCCTAGGTGCTGTAGTGTTGATTTGATGTGAACAGAAACAACACAAACAATACGCTATTCTGTTGTGTTCCTGGTAGGCGTGTAAAAATGCTATTCAAAATGAGGTGCGGATCTGTTAAATGGAGCAGAGGCAGGAGATTTAAAGCATTTTGGGGAAAACCAAAAATTAAATTCCCTGACTCATTGCTAGGGCTGCACAATGTATTGTTTTAGCATCGATATCTTGATGTGCGCATTAGCGATAGTCGAAAAGCACGTTGTAAAGCTTAACCATCATAGAGCGAAAGTTTATCATTTGCAAGTGTTTTAGGTCCTGTCAGTTTAAACATTCAAGTGATTTTAAACCATTCAAGCGTAAGAAGACACGAAAGAGAACTCAATTCTGGACTCGCACGCACACAGATCTTCACAGACAGGCACACGAACACCGAATTCCGCTCCCTTCCTCTTGCTCTATTTGTGCTTAAATGGACACATACAGTACACACAAATAATGTCAAAATTTTGCCCGTCTACGTGAGTATACTCGTAAACACAGTCGCTTATGGCTTACGTGAACGTAAACAGTTGAAAATGGGTGTATATCATTAAATTGGATCCGTGCATGCAGTCTTAAAGTGACAGCAGCCTAATATTCCTGCTGCTGTCTGTGTCATTAATGTTAATCAAACAACAGAATACAGAGAGATCACTTTTGTAGCTTTAACAAAGATTAATTATATGTTTTACATTTAATTATTCAATTTCTGTACCTGAATACTGCTAGACTTACCTAAAAAAAGCATAAAGCATTGTTTATTTCATTTGTATCTTTGTTCTGTTATGTTCTATGCAGATTCACTCCCCTACAAAATCACCCCAATCATTCTAGAATGATTAATTCTTTCCAAATAGAGCTATTCAAGTCATCTGGTGAATTTTTTTTTTCTTTTTTTTTTCTTTCTTTCATATCCCAATATATTTTGCATAAAAACAGTACATCACAATGCCAGATTTTTCCAATATCGTGCAACCCTACTTGTTGCATTGATTGAAGTTTCATTGTCAGATCGATGGAGTTTGCTGCATTAATGCAGTTTTGGTTAAAAAAAAAAAATATATATATATATATATTTTTTTTTATGTTTGTATAGCAAAGTGAATTAAAAAACACACTAACACTGAGCACCCAGCCATCAGACCACAATTGTTACACTATGCATTCATTTATTTATATAATATAATCAATTTCCTAATTCTGCATTCGGTTCTTTGTGGGGTGAGCAAGTGTGGGACTATTTGTGTTTCAAGTTAAATATTTTGGCTTTGGGATAAATTTAGAGGGTGATAATTTGATCAAGCACAGCTTTCAGTTGTTGCCTGTCTGTCGTCTTCAAGCATCACCTCGATCACACGAGGATTCGTGGAGCCCTGTGGATGACGATAAGTTGCGATAGACCCACGGCTGTGTTCATGAGATGGGAAGCAGATGGTTTGATGGTCTGCCTGGGGGGCTGATGAAAAGAGAGAGAGAGAGAGAAAGTGAAATAGCAGCACTTGTTGCCCGAAGCCAGTGTTTTGAAACATGGCCGCTACACAAAGAGAGCATGATGGCCACTCAGATGGTCAGGTTTTAGGTTGGAGCTCCAAACACTTTCCCTAGATAATCGGTTATGCTTTAATGGATTACAGCCTGAGGTAATTACAAAGGGATCTGTAGTACATACTTCGAATATAAACCTGCGGGCAACACCATTCTGATGGACCATTAGGTTTAACAAACTGCAATGCTAGGACTAGGCCGCTATCACAGTATAGACTACATGTAAAAATGACAAAGAAACATTTAGAGTCAAAACTATTTACTATAAAACTATAACTTATTTTCATCGATTTGAATTTGAAGCGGTTTTACACTGATGCCAGACTTACTCATTTTTTATGAATAGGGGTGTAATAATCATGTCACAATATATTGCAATACAAAAATACAACAAGTTTACAGAGTTTAGTGTCAGTACTACATTAAACTACTATATATAATGTTGAGTATAATGTATAATAATGCAATGGGGGAATATAATGATAATGCCAAATGTGTTATCAGTAAAAAGTGGCCTACATTATTTTAAATATATCTAGTCAGTGACAGAATGCAAACATATTCGTCCAGAATAATTCTGTATTTTCAGCTTCAGAATCATGAATATTTTTATTCTGGTGTCGCCATTGTCCTGTGCATTGGGTTACCAGCACCAAGTCCAAGCCTATTCATTTCCACCCCCAATGTAATACCAAATTTAGCATTTAACATAACTGTTGATTAAAAACCATATGTCGCAATAATATTGTATCGTGAGTTCAGTATTGCGATATGTATCGAATCGTGACATGAGGGTATTGTTACACCCCTTATGAATAATCTTTCAGTTTGCATTCATCAAGTTTCCAAAAGAAAAAAATTATTGAATGAGATGAAGTACTTTTCATTTTTTTTTTTTTTTTTTTTTTTTTTATTGTATGCAGGTTTGTCAAAAAAAAATTGCCATTACCACTTGATTATTTAATATATAAACCATTTTTACTTGCACCATATCATAATATAAAACATTACTGAGATTTAAAACTGCTCAGATGTAAATTCTGCAAAAAAATATCCAAAAGGTATGCACATCTAGCAGGCAAAAAAAGCTCAATGAGTGTACTTAACCACAGAAGAAAAAAAAAGAAAGAAAAAACAAGGAAAAGTTGGCACACCACAGCTCCAAAAGAAAAATATGTATTGCATATTCTCACCAAAAGAAAAGACAATGAACACATTCACAGGTGAGCCCTTATATGATACAACATGATCAACCACATGAATATATCACGACAGACAAACAAACAAACAGTAAATACATACATACATACATACATATAATACCAAAATGATGTCAATGGCATCTAAACACAAGGGCAGAAATCAAACCACTAAACTAGACTAAAAGTGAAAACATTTATTAACTTAAACAAAAAACACCTTACCTACAACAAATGATGAGTCCTACACCAAAACAGAATATCACAAATGAATGGAATCAATACAAATTATTAAAGAAAAGGGCGAATATCAGACTCTACTGTTACTCTCCATTAGGTGTATTGGATTTAGATGTACATTCTGCAAATGCAACTATGGCAACATCTGATATTTTTATCATCAATTGACATTAAATATCTCCATTAGCCAAAAAAAAAAAAAAAAAAACCTCTCGAAGATGTTAAACAATAATTTCATATGTGTCGCTCTAACAGGTTATTTAAAGTCACCTGATTAACTCTGCTTATCAGTAAAGTTTCTCAGTGTATTCATCTTAGAAACGCTCTTTCTGATCTACTTGAACCGAATGTAGTCAAGTTGATCCAGTCATATTAGCTAGTATATTTCACCTAAATAGAACCAGTTAGTGTAGATGTTAACATTTTCTTGGGTTATTTGACCAAATGTTTTATAGTGCATGCAAAAGCTGCAAAAAAGTATTAAATCCGTTGTGCGTAAAATGTGTCCAGAAAGAGGCAATTGTGTATTCGTTTTTATTCGGTTCATCAGTTTCATCATAGCCACGAAATAACGGAAAACAGAAACAAATGTGATTTTTATGTGGATTGAGTTCTTCTCCAAGTGTAACTGATATGAAATTAGAGGCAGAACAGAGCAATACGAGACAGCGCATTTCTTATAATAACTCCAGGACTGGCATCACATTAAGAGCTTCTAAGTTAGCAATCTGAAATTCGCCATGGCTGTGTGTTGAAAGCTAATGCTGTCGTAATGGTTTCTCCATTTAACAAATAACGCCTCTCGCCATGTTACAACGTACAAATTACTGAATTTACTCAAATTAGACTTGAAAGGCCATTAAGTATATTAATATATAAGCAGGGACTGCTGCTGGAGTACATAAATTGTGGTGGTCCGGCAGTGTTGTGTTGCACAGCGACACACACACACACAGGCGAACGCTGTAACCCGTCCATCACTTGCTGATGTGGTCCTCAGAGACTGCTTGCAGCGCATGCCCTATATTTATGGCTGAGTCTGGAAAATACATCGCCGCCTGCCAAAGAGTGAGGGAGAGAATTTAGGAACTTAAAAAAAGAAGGGCTGCCGGTATGGAACAAATATACGTTTGTGCAGTACAGAGAAAGAGAGAGAGAGAGAGAGAGACAGAGCTGATGTTGGGCAGCGCAGGCAGCTTTCTTTTAATAACTGTGGTAGGCTGTGCTGCTGATGCAGGCCGGGTTACTGCGCGTTCTGACTCACTCTAATCTCCAGGAGAGAGGCAGACAGGAAGGGAGTTGTATTTTTGCTGGTGACATGCGGGGGTGAGCACTAGATGAGCAGCTCTCGGTTGGGTCCACAGGAGACGTCGGTCACGACGGCACCTGCATCGCCACTGCGACCGCCGGCTTCACACCGACACAACATGGGAGTCAAGACGCAACACATGACGAACAAATTGTAGATTTGACAAAGAGCCCAAGAGAGTGAGGAGTGTGTCTCCTCCAGTGAGCATGGTGATAATGGACAGATTCAGAATTGGGAAAAGCTATCCTGATAAAGCAGTAGACTGAGTGCTTTCACCAGACCATTTGCACTGGTTATCATTCCTTACAATAGTTTACAAAGTAACTTATTATCCTTAGCTTTGCTACACAATTCCCGCATATATCCTCCATTAAAAAAAAAAAAAAAAAAAAAAACTAAACTGTAATTAGGATTTTTAGGATTTTTTTGTAAGAAATTAATTATTTTAAACAAGGATACATTAAATTCATCAAACTTGACATTAAAGACTTTTAAGGGACTTTTATTTCATATAAATACTGTTCTTTTGAACTTTATATTCACCAAAGAATCCCAAAATTTATCGTTTCCACAAAAATATTAAGAAGCACAGCTGTTTTTGACATTAATAATTATAAGAAATGTTTCTTGAGCATCAAATCAGCATATTACACTCTAAAAAATGCTGGGTTAAAGCAACCCAAGTTGGGTTGCAAATGACAAACTCAGCGACTGGGTTGTTTTAACCCAGCGGTTGGGTTAAGCCCAACTATTGTTAAAAATTTCTATATGGCTGGCTTAAAGGAACACTCCACTTTTTTTGAAAATAGGCTCATTTTCCAACTCCCCTAGAGTTAAACAGTTGAGTTTTACCGTTTTCGAATCCATTCAGCCGATCTCCGGGTCTGGCGGTACCACTTTTAGCATAGCTTAGCATAGTTCATTGAATCTGATTAGACCGTTAGCATCTCGCTCAAAAATGACCAAAGAGTTTCGATATTTTTCCTATTTAAAACTTGACTCTTCTGTAGTTACATCGTGTACTAAGACCGACGGAAAATGAAAAGTTGCGATTTTCTAGGCCGATATGGCTAGGAACTATACTCTCATTCAGGCGTAATAATCAAGGAACTTTGCTGCTGTACCATGGGCTGCGTAATATCATTGCGCCTGCTGCACCCATGGTACGGCAGCAAAGTTCCTTGATTATTACGCCGGAATGAGAGTATAGTTCCTAGCCATATCGGCCTAGAAAATCGTAGTCAATTTTATCCCTTAAAACTCATCTTTGATCACCAAAATGACGTTTCAACATTTTTTCCTGTGAAAAAAATTCTTCATGCCTTAAAATAGCTTGAATGGAACTCTACACCCTTGCCTCATTTTATAAATGATCAGATGAATATGATCAATGAATATGCAAATTAGCCCCGCCCCCACTCACTCAAGTCAGCTCAGAGATCCAGAGATCTGATGTTGCTATAGTAACGGGGGTTCACTGTTGCTGTAGTGACGAACAATTTGTTTGTGTTGTGGATATTTAAGAAAAAGTTTGCTTCGATTCATATATGTGAGCCTGGACCACAAAACCAGTCATAAGGGTCCATTTTATGAAATTGAGATTTATACATCATCTGAAAGCTGAATAAATAAGCTTTCCATTGATGTAGTTGTTATGATAGGACAATATTTGGCCGAGATACAACTATTTGAAAATCTGGAATCTGAGGGTGCAAAAAATCAAAATATTGAAAAAATCGCCTTTAAATTTGTCCAAATGAAGTCCTTAGCAATGCATATCCACTTACAAAAATAAATTTTTGATATATTTATTGTAGGAAATTTACAAAATAACTTCATGAAACATGATCTTTACTTAATATCCTAATGATTTTTGGCATAAAAGAAAAATCGATAATTTTGACCCATACAATGTATTGTTGGCTATTGCTACAAAATACCCGTGCGACTTATGACTGGTTTTGTGGTCCAGGGTCACATATTCAGTTTGATGCTTAAATTGTGTTCTAAATTATGAATTGGTAAAATGCGTTTGCAAAACGGTCTGAATCCACTCGCATTTGTTTGGACTGCTCTCTCATTGAATCACCTGAAGGGATTTCTAAGTCAGTAAAACACATACAGGATCGAGAGGACAACCAGCGCTGTTTTTCATGTGTTTTCCTCTGTGAACATGCGCTAAATGGATGTCTGACAATTTGGTGGCTTTTTGGAGTTTTCAGATTTAAAAACTATTAAAACGTCTAGGGATTAGTAGGCCACACTCGTTCTGCGGTACCGCTGCTCTCACTGATGGTCCGAAAGGTGCGTAATACTTGGGCTATATATGCATATTTAACTTTATAGTGATAAATAAAAGGTAATAAACACCACAACATTAAAAATTTGATTTTCAACACAGGGGGTCTTTAAATAAAACTACCCAGCAGGTTGGGCAAACATTTAACCAAACTGCTGGGATAAAACAACCTGTTTGATGGGTTAAAACAATCCAATTGCTGGGTTTGTCCATTTTCAACCCAACTTGGGGTATTTTTTAACCCAGCATTTTTTTAGAGTGTAGAATGATTTCTGAAGGATCATGCGATCATCTGAAGACTGGATTAATGATGCTGAAAAAAATTCAGCTTTGATCACAGAAATAAATTACATTTTACAATATATTCAAATAGAAAACAGTTATTTTAAACTGCGATAATTTCATGTTTTTTACTGTATTTTCTATCAAATAAATGCAGCCTTGGTGAGCATAATAGACATCTTTTTTAAAAACAAAAAAATCTTATCAACCTCAAACTTTTGAACAGTGTAATATATATATTTTCCATTAAAATCATCATGGATAGGTTTAGGGTTTGCGAAAGGTTTTTTATGACATTTTATGAAATTACCAAGACATATATCAACATATTTACTGTATTTCAATCATTGTTAATTTTGGGTTTTGTTTTTGACTTATCACAAGTTGCCTAATTCAAACTCTAAAATCACAGGATTGGTTGATAGGAGTGATGCTATAATGTCCTTCTTGCGGAAGTCATGTTTTTGTTTATTACTTTTCTGTTAAACCTGTTGTGTTAGTACATTTCCTGGCTGATATTTCAGTTTCTACCATTTCTTTGTGCCAGAAAGGCCCAATTACAGTTCTGTGGTCTCTTCAAATGACATTTTTCTTAGCGGTTCTCCGGTTTCTATTGTCTCTTTCTGGCTCTTCTCTTGGGACGCACACGTGATGCCCTTTAGCATGGCAAACGGCCAGTACATCTCTTTTTCAGCTGTAGAATGGCTCCAATATTTCTACAGATGTCCCCTGATTGTACAGTGAAAGAGTATTAACGTCGTATTTTAAAGCTGAGACTCAACTGTACTCTACATTTATGGTTGAACTGGTAACTTGTCATGACCGTTCACTTGGGTGCGGAAATTTAATAACATCTTTTTTTCATAATACCCCTGATAAAGCAATCACATGCATGGCTACACACGATACGACGGAACAAAAGGGCTGTACAATTAAACGAGCAGGTTTACAACAGGCCGCTGACAACGTGAATTACGTTAAAATGATCCCCGTAGATCAGCGGCGCCCTTGACGCTGCTCCACAGAATCGTAAAAATGGCTTAAAGATTTTTCTTCCGTTGTTCTCCTCCTCCATCTCTAGTGGGAGGGAGTTGATTTAACAGCTTCCCAGGGTAAAGCATTCTCTAGAAGGCCTCAAAGTCACTTGCCCCCGAACCGTGAAAAGATATAAAGTGCCCATCATTGTACAATTCCACAGATTTAAAGCTGCTTAGACAGCGAAAAAATATGTTATTTCAGCATGTTTTTTTTTACATACATAAGTGTTTGCCACAAGGGGAAATCTGTCTTAGTGTTATATTTTTTGCTCTGTTGTGTCCTTACACCAACTTTGACCCCATTAGACACAGTTCTCTGTTCGACTACTGCCATCAATGCAGCGCTAGAATGTTAATGTGACGTTTGCTCAGGTTTCTTTGCCTACAGTCTCCTGATAAGCTGAAACGCTTAAAGGTCAAACTTATTAGCAAACCCTGTAGTGCTTCCCCTTAGAGTCTGTGAATTATGGTACGTCTGCAATGTCATTTTATCATCCAGCTTTAGTACATTGATGTACATTGTCTTACAGTTCCTTTCTTTAGAGATACTGGAAAAGAGTTTTACTTTTCACAGTGTATGGTAGCATGAAAATCTCTTGTAAATGTTGTAATACTCTTGCAAGTTAAACTATGTAACGTAAATTAAATTATTGTAAGAAGCTATCACAATATGTTTAATTTTATTGCTGGCTAATTCCAAATTTCCAGTTTTGGTGTAGTAGCAAAATCTTTTCTATTGCGAAAAAGTAACAGTTGTGCTGTACTATTAAACTATGGCATCCATGGTAGATTTTTTGTAAAGGTCACTGAAAGATAGCATGAAAATCATTTTGTAAGTCAAACTAAAGTATTTTCTGAGCTGAATGTTGATAGTTTTGACACTTTGTTCGGTCGAATGGCTGAACATGGCTAGTTTGTTTCTGGTTTCACCTCTGACAGTGACCATGAGATGTAATATTTCTAAAGCTGTCCATCAAATACTAAAACATGAATAATTTGTCACTCAGTAGACCAGGGTGTTCTGAAATTCTGTGTGAAGTGTAAGTCTGTACTGGACATATAGGGTGACTGTGATGAGTACTTCAAAGGTTGTACTTCATTACTTACTGAATATCATATTCTATTATTTTTTAGGTGGTTTTTACTTAAATATTGTTGAAATTGAATACTTGTACTCAATTGCATTTCCAAGGCAAAAATCAGACTTTGTACTCGTTGAAATGTAGGTATGTGTATTAGGGGTGCAACGGTTCAAATTACTCACGGTTCATTTTTTATCACCGTTTTAGGGTCACGGGTTCTGTATGGTTCGGTAGGTGCTATGTTCAGGGGAAAAAGCACTACTGTCAAATAAAAATAAAGAAAATAAGAACAAATAATCAAACTACAAGCAACAGCACAAATGCATACAGTAGAGCAAAGATACAATTGATAAAATCCAATGTCTCAGTGAGGCCTCCATTGACGGCAAGATAATTAACACTTTTTATATGCCCAGAAAGCTACTAAAGACATATTAAAACAGTTCATGTGACTACAGTGGTTCAACCTTAATGTTATGAAGTGACGAGAATACTTTTTGTGCGCCAAAAAAACAAAATAACGACTTTATTCAACAATATCTAGTGATGGGCGATTTCAAAACACTGCTTCATGAAGCTTCGAAGCTTTACGAATCTTTTGTTTCGAATCAGTGGTTCAGAGCGTGTATCAAACTGCTAAAGTCACGCCCCCCAGTGGTGAACCATTGAAATTTCAAGCTTCATAAAGCAGTGTTTTGAAATCTCCCATCACTAGATATTGTTGAATAAAGTCGTTATTTTGTTTTTTTGCCACACAAAAAGTATTCTCGTCACTTCATAAAATTAAGGTTGAACCACTGTAGTCACATGAGCTGTTTTAAATATGTCTTTAGTAGCTTTCTGGACATTGAAAGTGTTAATTATCTTGCTGGCAATGGAGGCCTCACTGAGCCATCGGATTTTATCAAAAAATATCTTAATTTGTTTTCCGAAAATGAACGAAGGTCTTACGTGTGTGGAACGACATGAGGATGAACTAACCCTTTAATTCAAACTATAGTCTCACATAGCCAGATCTATATAGTCTATAGTCTCAAATATACTTTATAATCAAACTATCATAACAATGTATTTTTAATGACCTCATCTGGCGACATGATGCTGGTGAATTGCAGATATATTCACATTGCTAAGATCAGATGCTTTCTTAACTGCTGTTTTCTCACCACTGTTATTTTTGTTGTGTTTATTTTGTTATTGAGAGGAAAGCATGCAACACATATTTACATATTCTAAATGTCACTCTCAGCAGTGTGGATGGCATCTGGATGTTCATTAACAGCATATTACTGCAAAGTTGTTTCCAACTTCTTTTTACTTCTAAACAAAGAACGAAAAAGAACTTCACTGTGAGTATATTGGGCACAAGTACGAACTCGAGCAGTAAGTTGCTGGCTGCAGTTCCTCTGGTGATATAACATAAGCTCAGTAAGTGAAAGATTGTTTCTCATTCAACTCCCTAGCTTTGCCAGTGGACTTACTTCTGAACTAGGGGGCGGATTGAGACACACCCAGAGAGAGAGCTGGATGAAACTGTGATGGAGGGAAAACAGACCTGTTTAATGTGTTCACGTCAATCATTGTCACAAGAGATCATCAAAACACCATTCGTCTTTCGATCTATACAACACAGTTCTGTCTGTTTGTCAATGGGCAGTGAAGGGTAATTGAATCATTTGGGTTGACTGAGTGGTTTCAGGTGGCAGTTGATTATTCAGTTGCTTGCTTTTTATTCAATATGTTTTAGTCTCTCTCTCTCTGCCTCTCTCAGTTATTCTGCTGTGTGTGAAACAATTTTAACGGTCTCCTGTGGAATCCCAGTGGCATCATGGGACATGTAGCCTATAATTTTATCTAGCGAGAGGTTTCTGGAGGCAGACAAAAGGCTGTAATTGAGTTTGTGTGGCTAAATGCAGGAAACACATATTTAGATAATCGGATAATTGAGTGTTGACTTGACTTGCCCTTGTTGATTGGTACGTTTTTAGTGCGACATCAAGATTACATGCCATCTGTCCTTCGTGTCTGTCTCTTTATGAAATGAAGACATTATGCGTGTTTTATAAAATAGATAATTTCGGGATGCTGACTTTAATTTCAGATGTTAATGAAAGCAGTTTTTTTTTTTCCAAGAATATTTTGCAGCATTTCAGCAAACAAGCATACATTGTGACATTTGGCATGTTTGCTGTCTGTTTCTTTCTGCATTCATAAGGTTGGACTGTCTTATGCCGTTTCCACTGACCTCATTAACATATTAACAACCTAATTAGCATGTCTTCTCTAAATGTCGCTAACTCAAGTTGGGATCAAATCCTCAATCCACTACATTCACGTTAAAGAGCTCTCAGCTAAATATGGTAAAGTAGAAGTGATCGCAGAACAGAGTTTAGAGTAGTGACCTTATCAAGTGTCAGTGCGTGGACCTCATCATGACTGATGGTCCGTTATGTAAACGGTCTTTATGAAGCTCTGCCCACACTCTCCAGCAGGCTGTTCAAAAATGTTGAGTCTTCAGGAGCTAAACGAAAATGTTCTGTTTGTTTATTTAGACTTCAATATCTTTTATAGACTACAATATCTTTGGTTTGCTGGTTACCAAAGTGGATTCCAGTGTTCAGGTTGGTCTACTTTGATGATTTTACAGGGGTTTTGGGCATTTGTCAGCTGGTCAAGATGGGAGATCAGCTAGTCGGCCTGCTAAGACCAGCAAACCACCTTATACTGGTTTAAACCGGTCTTTTTGATTGGGATATGACTACTTTTGCATGTCAACAGTATTCAGCAATTAGACTCACCCTGATGAATGACAGTGTGAATTACACTGTTACACAAAGGTAATTTACATATAGAAATCTTAAAGATACAACAGAAAAAGCAGTGTGTTAGAGAGAGAGTTGTAAATGGTAGAGGTTGACCAATTTTTGTTGTTGTTTTTTTACTTAAAGGGTTAGTTCACTTTTAATTGAAAATTACCCCAAGCTTTACTCACCCTCAAGCCATCCTAGACTTTCTTCTTTCTGATGAATACAATTGGAAATATATTAATAAATATCCTGACGCATCCCAGCTTTATAATGGCACTGAACAGGGGTCATGAGTATGAAGCTGAAGAAAGTACCTCCATCCACATCCATCCATCATAAACATACTCCACACGGCTCCGGGGAGTTAATAAAGGCCTTCTGAAGCGAAGCGTTTGTGTAGAAAAAATATCCATATTTAACAAGTTATGAAGTAAAATATCTAGCTTCCGCCAGACTGCCTTCTGTATTTAACTTACAAAGAAATTGTAATGCCTCTCGCAGTTCAAAATACTTACGCTACATCCTACACCTTCCCTATTCAACTTACGGAAAAAGTTTAACTGACACAATGCCAGTTTAATTTTTTTTGTACGTTGAATACAGAAGGCGGTCTGGCGGAAGCTAGATATTTTACTTCATAACTTGTTAAATATGGATATTTTTTTTACACAAACGCATCGCTTTGCTTCAGAATGCCTTTATTAACCCCCCGGAGCCGTTTGGAGTACCTTTATGATGGATTGATGTGGATGGAAGCACTTCCTTCAGCTCATACTCGTGACCCTTGTTCACTGCCATTATAAAGCTCAGATGCGTCAGGATATTTATTAATATATCTCAGATTGTGTTCATCAGAAAGAAGAAAGTCTTATACTAGGATGGCTTGAAGGTGAGTAAAGCTTGGGGTAATTTTTATTTGAAAGTGAACTAATCCTTTAATATGTTGTTTACAATCAATAAGCACTGCCATTTTTGTTGGTCTTTTTTGACAGGAATTACTGAGATAAAACGCATATCCAAATAATTATAGTCTTAATAATGTTTCTAAATAATTATCACAATAAATCTGTTGCTTAAAGTTGAAAGGATTTTTATGTTTGATTATCAAAAGCACTTTTTGTGACCGTAAAGCCAAACATAAAAGGTAAAAGAATGCAGCAGAGATAAAGGAAGAAATAATGAATGCGGACTGTCAGCAAACAATAACACGACTTCTAAGCCAGAAAATGAAACCAGCATCAATAAATCAACAGTAAACATTCACGGAGAAAACTCATATGATCCTAATGAGCCCTAAAATGACAGGGAAACTAAAGGCTCAGTAATGTCAGCTGGGGATAGATAGACAGATGGATAGATGGATAGATGGATGGATGGATGGATTAGAAATATATAGCTATAGATAGATATTTATGGATAGATAGATAGATAGATAGAAATATATAGCTATAGATAGAAATATATATAGCTATAGATAGATATTAACGGATGGATGGATGGATGGATGAATAGATAGATAGCCATAGATAGATAGATAGCCATAGATAGATATTTATGGATGGATGGATGGATGGACAGATTAGAAATGTATAGCGATAGATAGATAGATAGATAGATAGATAGATAGATAGATAGATAGATAGATAGATAGATAGATAGATAGTTTAGAAATGTATAGCTATAGATAAATATTTATGGATGGATGGATGGACAGATTAAAAATATATAGCAATAGATAGATAGATAGATAGTTTAGAAATGTATAGCTATAGATAAATATTTATGGATGGATGGACAGATTAAAAATAGATAGATAGATAGATAGATACATAGATACATAGATACATAGATAGATGGATTAGAAATATATAGCGATAGATAGATAGATAGATAGATAGATAGATAGATTAGAAATATATAGCGATAGATAGATAGATCGATAGATAGATCGATAGATAGATAGATAGATAGATAGATAGATAGATAGATAGATATAGCTATAGATAGATATTAACGGATGAATGGATGGATGGATGGATGGATGGATGAATAGATAGATAGCCATAGATAGATATTTATGGATGGATGGATGGATGGATGGACAGATTAGAAATGTATAGCGATAGATAGATAGATAGATAGATAGATAGATAGATAGATAGATAGATAGATAGATAGATAGATAGATAGATAGATGGAAATATATAGCTATAGATAGATATTAACGGATGAATGGATGGATGGATGGATGAATAGATAGATAGCCATAGATAGATATTTATGGACGGATGGATGGATGGATGGATGGATGGATGGACAGATTAGAAATATATAGCTATAGATAGATATTTATAGATAGATAGATAGATAGATAGATAGACAGATAGATAGATAGATGGATGGATAGAAATGTATAGCTATAGATAGAAATATATAGCTATAGATAGATATTAAGGGATGGATGGATGGATGGATTAGAAATATATAGCTATAGATAGATATTTACGGATAGATAGATAGATAGATAGATAGATAGATAGATAGATAGATAGAAATATATAGCTATAGATAGAAATGTATAGCTATAGATAGATATGAACGGATGAATGGATGGATGGATGGATGGATGGATGGAAATGGATGAATAGATAGATAGCCATAGATAGATAGAAAGATAGCCATAGATAGATATTTATGGATGGATGGATCGATGGATCGATGGATTAGAAATATATAGCTATAGATAGATATTTATAGATAGATAGATAGATGGATGGATAGAAATGTATAGCTATAGATAGATATTAAGGGATGGATGGATGGATTAGAAATATATAGCTATAGATAGATATTAAGGGATGGATGGATGGATTAGAAATATATAGCTATAGATAGAAATGTATAGCTATAGATAGATATTAACGGATGAATGGATGGATGGATGGACAGATTAGAAATATATAGCGATAGATAGATAGATAGATAGATAGATAGATAGATAGATAGATAGATAGATAGATAGTTTAGAAATATATAGCTATAGAAAAATTTATGGATGGATGGATGGATGGATAGATATGTTTATAAATGTTTGTTGTTTGTATATTACAATATCACATTTAATCAATTATTTATAATGGGCCAGGTTGGGCAATCATGGCCTAGTGGTTAGAGAGTCAGGCTGGTAACCCGAAAGTTGTGGGTTCGATTCTCAATACTGGCAGGAAATTACTGCACAGCACCTAACCCCCAATCACTCCCTGGGCGCCACATCAAAAATGGCTGCCCACTGCTCCAGGTGTGTGTATCACGGTTTGCAGTTTGTGTGTGTGTGTGTGTTCACTACTCACTACTCCTAATGTGCTTGCACTAACTTGAATGTGTTAAATGCAGAGGACAAATTCTGAGTATGGGTTACCACACTTGGCCTTCGCATGTCACTTTCACTTAAGAATGATTCATTGCTCAGAATGCATTACCAGTGTTTCATTTCTATTGAATTGCAGTTCAGTAATGTTCTCTTCTTCTCAAACCAATTCAGATTCCAATTCAACTTCCTGTGCGACGTGGCCATTTCAATTCAAATTCTCACTCGTTAATTGAAAGGGAGTCTATTAGTGAAACAATAGCAGTGATTTGACACAAAGAGTCCCAGTTTGTCCCGTGTCATTTCCTGATCCAGAGGCCAGAAGACAAACACTTGTTGGGTCAATCATAATGACACAGTGAGGGCATCAGGAAAATGTGCTTACAGCTCATTCACTGATGGAAGTATGTGTGTATATCAGTTAGGGCGAACAGCCAATCGTCCGTTCGACCTGAAACATCCTCACCCCTCTCTCTCCCTCTCTGCCGCCAACAGCAGTGGGAGAATGTGCCTCTTTAATGGGAAATGATGTCAGGCGCTCTCTCTGTGAGCTTGGCACGGCCGTGGTGCCCCTTTCTTGGCAGTGCCCGCAGTATGCCGGCCCTGTGAATACCCAGAGGTCACTGGCTGGGTGTCATGGCAACAGGATAAAGTACCCGTCTGGCCCAGTCACTTCTCAGGGGGTCCGGACAGCCGAGTGGCACCACCTAAATCACACACACACACTGCAAACACTTTCTCACACATAATTTCACACAGTCTTGAACAAGAAAACGGATTTTCAACTTTAACTATGAGTTAAAGTGTAATGATTGTCATTGGCTTTGTCTTGCGTGTTTGCATCTGTGTTTTTGCTCCAGCGTCGTGAATTTTTTATAGCCGCCAGCTGTTTTAAATGCCAGTGCGTGCGTGTTTATGCATTTGTCAGTGTGATTGATTTCCTGTGAGCCGATTTCTGTTGCCTAGCTGTAGTAGTTGTGGACAGATCTGTCATCAGACCCTGATAGCCCATGTACGTCACTGATACGTCTATTCGTTTTCATCTGGAAGATACAATTATTACAATGTAATACACTGCTAAAACATCCCTGTTAGATGTTTGAAGGACATTCAGCAGATGTTTGACCTGTTTGTCATTATTCTTGGAATTCCGTTTGGTGACGCTAGTGGTACTGAAATTACACACGTAAGCTTGTGTGTAAGAGAAAGTTGGTTTCATATTTGGCAGGGTTGTGTGTCATTCAGAATAGAATTGAGAATGCCTTTTAAATTAAAATTTTGAATTGAGGTAGAAAACAGGAAGACAGTCAAAAAGTACAGTTAAAGGGAGAGTTAGCCCAAAAATGAAAATTCTCGCCCCCCATTGACTACCATTGTACTTTTTTTTCAATGGGGGGTGAGATCTGCTTGGTTACAAACATTCTTCCAAATATCCTCCTTTGTGTTCAGCAGAACAAAGAAATGTATACAGGTTTGGAACAACTTGAGGGGGAGTAAATGATGACAGATTTTTTTTTATTTTTGGGTGAACTATCCCTTTAACTGAATTGAAAGTCAAATAAATTCAGCTGTAAGTTTTAACTAAGCAAAGTTTGTCAAGACAAACATGAGATTTTTGAAAGTTTTGAGAATTTTCAAAAAGCCTTTAAGTTTAAAGGTTAATGGAAAATCTGTCTAATATAATCAGCTATATGGGTCAGTGATGAATAAGGTTTTTAAAAGTGTAAAATTATAATTAATTTTGAAGTTTTATTAAGTGTTAACAATGACATTATGTGGTTTTTATAATCAATTAACACTGCTTTTGTCATTTTTATTTTTACAAGATGATCAAAATTTGTCACCAAAAAAGTCATTCAGTTTAACCAAAATTTACGTTTTACCGAATGACACTTTTGGTTATACCGAATGACGATATTTTCAAACAATGCTAACAGGCTGATATGTAGCCTGCGAAAGGACAATCAAACATTTTATATTTAGTTTTTAAAATATTACAACATTTTCCATGTTTTATAGCAGTTGTACCGAATGACCTGATGTTTCGGGACATGCGTATGAGCAAGTGAAAACATGAATTTTTCAAATAGTTAAAAGAGAGTTATTTACTTTGCTTCACAACCATGTGGTCCTTTGCAGGTGTCTGAATGATGTCACATCCTGTCACATGATACTGACCGCATGACTTGATCCAAAATGGTCCCTTTATATTGGTTACTCTGAATTACATCACTGACATTCTTCAAAATATCAAATTAGTGCTTATTAAAAAGGTAAAAATGTTGTAAAAAATTCAATATTTTTTTACAACATTTTTACCCTTTTTAAGAGCACTAATTTGATATTTTGAAGAATGTCGGTAACCAAACAATTGATAAGCCCCCTTTTTTGTCTATGGGGGCCATCAACTGTTCAGTTACCAATATTCTTCAAAATAATTTCTTTTGTGTTCAACAGAAGTAAGAAATTCATACAGGTTTAGAACAACATGAGGATGAGTAAGTGATGACAGAATTTTCATTTTTGGGTGGAACCATCCATTTAAAGGGGTGGTTGATTATGATTTCACTTCTTTAACTTTAGTTAGTGTGTAATGTTGCTGTTTGAGCATAAACAACATCTGCAAAGTTACGACGCTCAAAGTTCAATGCAAAGGGAGATATTTTCTTTTAAATAATTCTCTGTTTAAGGACTACAACAAACGGCTGGTAGGGACTACAACGAGCTTCTTCCTGGGTTAGTGACATCACTAACTCTAAAATTTTCATAAACCCTGCCCCGAGAACAGATAGGCCATGTTGGGCTGCTTTAGAGAAGAGGAAGAGTTAGAGTATTAGAGTGTTGTTGCCATGCCATCAATTTATGCTGGACTGCTTCACAAACGAGGGTCAAATCGATGCTGGATTTGCACAAAAGTTTAACATGATGGCACATGCTAGTCGATAAGTTGAATCAACTCCACAGAAACGACAAATTTATCCACTAACCGTTCAGAAACGTCCAGTTTCATTCTAAAAGTTGTAACTTCTTCCTGAGTCTCTCCATCAGTGTCCGACTCCGGTTTGAACAATGTAAGACTGAACACCGTTACTGACAATCATCATTTTGGCTGCGTGAGACTCTCCAGCTTTGTTGTTGTTGAGCAACCGAAGCACGAGCTGTTAAAGCTCCACCCTCTTCTGGAAAGGGGGCCGAGAGCAGAAGCTCATTTGCATTTAAAGGGACACACACAAAAATGGAGTGTTTTTGCTCACACCCAAATAGGGGCAAATTTGACAAGCTATAATAAATGATCTGTGGGGTATTTTGAGCTGAAACTTCACACATCAGAGACTTATATTACATCTTGTAAAAGGGGCATTATAGATCCCCTATAAGTCATGTAGTTCAAACAATGTTGTTACCATTTATATCTCAAAACAAGTATTAATATTATGGTTGTTGCTATTAATATTTAAATATTAATATTACATATTATTGTTAAAATTAATAAAACAATTACAAATTTGTTCTGCATATCAGTTATTGGACACACAAACTAATGACATAAAAATAATCTGTTCTGGTTGAAAAAATGGGGAAAGTTTTGGCCAGTCTAGTAAATGTCGATTTAGATCGCTGGAAAACTGTGTTTGAGAGAGAAAGATAAGAGTAATGGGTAAAGCTGGGCAGTTGGGGCTGAGATCTTTAGAAAACATGAGGAATTGCCTGGAAATTGGAACAAACAGCCAGAAGCACTTTTCAGTGGTGCGCACACAGCTAATCCATTCAACACAGCCACAGCAAGTGTGTGTGTGTGTGTGTGTGTGTGTGTGTGTGTGTGTGTGTGTGTGTGACTGTGATAAGAACTGCTGGTCACTTCTCACTCCCACTCATCTGAGAGCTTTTGCACATGTGTGAGTTTGTCTGGAACAGAGAGAAAGAGAGATTTCACATGTACTTGTTCTAGTAAATGAATTGCTGCATGTGTGTGTATGTGTGTGTGTCAGTAGGCGTTTTATTCTGTGCGATTTATTCATTTCCTCAGTCAGCCAAACGCAGAATCCAAATGTTCATCTATCTATCTATCTATCTATCTATCTATCTATCTATCTATCTATCTATCTGTCCGTCCGTCCGTCCGTCCGTCCGTCCGTCCGTCCGTCCATCCGTCCGAATCTGTTTTGCTCAAAATCAGTGTTGAAGAATGTGTTTTTCTGAATGCAGGATTTCATTAAATCAGGATGCAGATAAACTTTGTTCCAGGCTGTCAATGAACCTCCATTTAAATTCCAAATTTAAATTTTGAATCGAACTTCAAAAGAAAACAGCAGTCTGCCTGTAAATAGAGGCTCTCAAACAGCGAGGACTGAAAGTGCTTTGTAGGTGGCGACTGTTTATACAAATGAACACCAAGCTAAACGTTGATCACAAAGGAACGCTTGAAGGTCATTACTCTTGCCAAAGGCTGTGTTGCAAAGAACAAGCTGTAGGACATGTTTTTCATGTTGTTTGTTGAAGTGCCAAGCGTTAGTGTGTTTGTTTACCGAATGAATAACAGCTGGAAAAGCAAAATTCTCTTTTAGAACAGATTCATTTCCTTACAAATACCGTGAATGCGGAGGCACTCATCATGTGTTCATAACGGTGTTCCGCTTAAATGAACCACCTCACAGGTTTAGACAGATGACATGCTGGCAGATTGAAAGGTGTTTACACAGGCGGGTCAGCGGGCCAGTGACCGGGCAGATGACAGGCCGGTCTTTCACACGTGTGACTATGGTTAGGCCGTGAAATGTCATGCTTGTTTTGTAGGAAGGAAGTTAGTATGTATGATAGAGTGAATGTGTATGAAGGTACGTTTTCTGTCTGTTTAGGTGTGTGTTTGATGGATGTGTGGTATACTGAGGTGTGTAAATCTGTGTTTTGTGTAAAAGAGTCTTGCAGAAATGCAGATAAAACATCTAAATACATTTTTTTCATTTACTGATGAATATATGTATGTATTTTTACATTATGTGCTGTGAGAGATGCTTATTTTCTGAGTGCCAGTGTGTATTTGTGTGTGTGTGTGTGATAGCAGACGCCACGGAGTGAGGCTGCATTACCCATGATCCCGCTGTGTGGCCACCCCCCCAGGGTATTCTGGTCTTGTTATGCTGGTGACACAGTGCAGGGGTCTTATCGACAACTATCCACAGACATACTTTTCACCAGCCTGTTACTGCTGTGCACTCAATCTAGAGTTGCCACTGACATCTTGGTAGTGATTTTTCCTTACTATTTATTTACAATGCGCATTAACAGACTTAATTTATTTTGTATTATATAAAATTGTGCCTCTTCATCTCACATTAACAGTATAATGTTTGTGTTTAGTCAGGTTTTGTAGAGTTCTCTGAGCCTCTAAGAAATTAGCAGTTAGCTTTGGGTTTTGGCCCAGAAGGAGGTTTTACTTCCACACTCGTTGTGGAGGGAGAATTCAGCAGAATTCTCTGGAGTAATTTTAAATATGGTAAAATGTGTTAAATGGAGCTGAAAATAAATCATCATATTAGCCAAATTATTAATAAGCGCTCCCGCAAGGGGTGGAAGACAGTCTTTGAAACTTTAGCTTTAGCAACAATGTTTAGCTAGCGCACTGTTTTGGTTTTTCTTGTGTTGTTGAGCCCAATAAATGAAAATACAAGGAAAAACATGACAGGTCATTTACATGTAAATGTAATTGAGATGTGATGTTTCATCGTACATTGCTGCTAAAGTACAAGAGAAAAACAGCTAAATAGGCTAATTCTGTTGTTGAACAACAATATAGCACCTTTACTGGCCATTAATCTGTATTCTGCCTTATATAAATACCATTTTGTCAATTCATCCACCATTGGCAGGTGTAGCTAAACGCTAATTTTGTACCATGTGTGGGCCTGTGGTTGTACGTTTGTGTGTGTGTGTTCATATAGGACAGATGTTGTGAAGCTAAGTGGATGTTTGCGTGGGCTAGCGTGTATCCCTCAGAATGGATGGTGTAGGTGTTTGCTTGTATTCAGTGTGGGATGTGTGTGTGTGTGTGTGTGTGTGTGTGTGTGTGTGTGTGAATGTCAGCTCTCTGTGTGTGATGGATCTGTGTGTGTATTGCCGAGTGTGCAGTAGAGAGATTAGCATACCGCTCGTCTCAGCGCACTCCTCTGCTCAAAGTGGATAATGGTTTGGGGAAATGCCTTTTGTCATTTTTTTTTCTTGCGTTCTCTTCTCGTCTTTCGAGGCAGCGGTGTTGAGTAAGCCTCGGTGTGTAAATAGGCCCATATGTGCCTGCTGGCGCTGTATGCCAGCTAACCCTCTGTGCCAACTTAAACGTCCACACACACACACACGCAGGGATAGAGAGTCACGTCAAACAGTCACAAACCAGTCCCGAACAAATTTTAACGTCAATTTAGTACAAGTATTGACTGAAAAAATGTTAAAAAGTTAATGCATTTAATCATGCCATCCAACTCATAAACATAAATATATATATGTGTGTGTGTGTGCGTTTGCGTGTGTGTGTGTGTATATATATGTATTATATATATAATGAGTCATTGACGGATAAGGTTTTTAAAAGTGTAAAAAAAACAATGGAGATATAATTAATTTTGAAGTTTTATTAAGTGTTAACAATGAGATTATGTGGTTTTTATAATCAATTAACACTGCTTTTGTCATTTTTTACAAGATGGACAAAATTTGTCACCAAAAAAAGTCATTCGGTTTAACCAAAATTTCAGTTTTACTGAATGACACTTTTGGTTATACCGAATGACGATATTTTCAAATAATGCTAACAGGCTGATATCTAGCTATCTAGCAAAAGGACAATCAAACATTTTATATTTAGTACAAGTTTTTAAAATATTACAACATTTTCCATGTTTTATAACGGTTGTACCGAATGACCTGAAGTTTCAGGACATGCGTATGAGCAAGTGAAAACATGAATTTTTCAAATAGTTAAAAAAGAGTTAGTTACTTTGCTTCACGACCATGTGTTCCTTTGCAGGTGTCTGAATGATGTCACATCCTGTCACATGATACTGACGACATGACTTGATCCAAAATGATCCGTTTATATTGGTTACTCCGAATTACATCAATGAAATTAATTTTTCTGGACATTATTTTTCATAACAAAGCAATGACTTCTACACATAATTTTAATACCATGTTGCACTATGTTGATATATGATGTTATAAAATCATGCCAGAATAAAAAATATATACACTTATTACATTTTAAGATATTTTAATCACAAATGAAATGGCTGTATTGGCCTTTGGACGGTTAAACCGAATGACCTTTTGACACTTATATATATATATATATATATTATATATATATATATATATGTATGTATGTATATGTGTGTGTGTGTGTGTGTGTGGGTGTGTGTGTGTGTGGGTGTGTACAACAAAAAAAGAAGCAAATATGCAATAGCTTTTTTGAATATTTATTTATTTAGCATGTTTTTACATGTCTGCAGTAATTAAATTTATCTTCTTTTCAACAGTTATTGATTTATGTGGTTATTTGATTCTTATTGGTTTTTCCTTGCAGAAAGCTTAGATTTTTAGTACTTTCAAACATGATCACATAAAACTTTTTTTAATACCATGTTTTTTGGACATACCACGATATTCTTTGAATTACATTGGAGTACCATGCAAATACCATTGTATGCAAATATGATAATCATTCAGTATCATGGTATATATCAAAGTACCATAGTATTACCATCTGTATATAACTGTACCGTAGTATGTGGGTTCATTTTCTCTGTCCCTATAAGGGTAGGAAAACCAGCCCACATTCCAGTCCTCAGGAGAAGAATGGACATTGGATTTCACACGGTGCCAGGATTTGTGTATGTGCTTGTGCAAATGTTAGCGTGTTTATTTTTCATATTGTTTTTTCGGTGTAGATTTGCATTTGTCTGAAATGAATTTCCCGCATTTAATATCTAATGGGCACACGACCAAGGCTCTACCGCAGGAGTATCACACCATCTTGAACTACACACTCAGAAACACACACACATTAAGAGCTCTACCTGGACTTGGCACATATCTGTAGGCATTTTTCTGCTACTGCTAAGTTCCACTCCAGATGTGCCCATGTAATTACCACCTCAGAAACAGCTGTGTGTGGGTGTACATGCGAGGGTGTGTGTGTGTGTGTGTGTGTGTGTGTGCGTGTGTGCAAGTGAGTTTGATTACTTGCTCAGGTTGAAACAGGAAAATGAATTCCTGGCACTACTGTTACGCCAATTCAGCATTGTGGAAAGGGCCTTTCGGAGACTATTTATGTGCTTTGTGTGTGTGTGTTCCCTCTTTCTCGGCATATGCGCACATGTAGGCAGTGGAGATTGCTTTAGGATTGCACAGGACGAACGGCTTTGCATTTTAAAAATGCCACAGTTATGTGAATCCATTTCAGTATAATCTATATGTATCATATTACTTTGTGCATTTCCATATTTTAACAGATGAAAGTGTGAAATATCACAGCATCATCACTTTGCTTAGTGCTCAGTTAACACAATATGCCTCGGTTTACATGAATATATCCATAGGAGTTTGTAGACACAAAGCCTATAGAGCCTCAGTGATGTCATGCTTCAATGGGAGTCTATGGCAGATGCCTGTACCATTGATTTTAATAGAGAAAACATTGGTGTTGATTGGGCAATAGTCTTTGAAAATATCATTATGGTTTCTTCTTACCTGTATGCTATGCTTCACTGGCAGTCTTTGAGAACATAAGTGATATTTGCTTGGGAAAAATCATCGGATTATGAGGAAACTGGGCTTTCAATCAAAGTACATGTATTCTCTTTATGTTGATTGGCTGACCTCTTAAAAGGGTGGGACTTTGCAACAGACGGCCAATAACTAGTACAATGATGTACAGGATTGACACATAGCTACACAAAACATACCTGCACAAAAGAAATACAGCAGACTGACTGGAAAAAAAAATGCACATTTACTCTCAGTCAATAGATGGCGCTTATAAGCGCTGCACTTATAAACACTATACTTTAGGCATTATACGGAGGCAAGAGGAAAAGAAAATGCAATTGAAACTTTTCTGAAGACAGTAGGGGTGTAACAATATATCGTGTCACAATATATCGCAATACAAAAATGCAACACTATTGTATCGTGGATAGTGTCAATACATGTTGTCCATAGTTAACCCAAAATGAAAATTACTGTGTGAGGAAAAAATTCAAGTTTACAGAGTTTTAGTGTCAGTACTACATTAACTACTATATATAATGTTGAATGTAATGTATAATAATGCAATGGGGGAATATTTGTGGGTGCTAATAATGCTAAATGTTTTATGTTACCAGTAAAAAGTGGCCTACATTATTTTAAATATATCTAGTCAGTGACGGAGTGCAAACATATTCATCTAAAATAAATCTGTGTTTCTGTGTTAGAATCATGAATCAAGGTGTCACCATTGTGCTGTACATTGGGTTACCAGCACCAAGTCCAAGCCTATTCATTTCAACCCCAAATGTAATACCAAATTTAGCATTTTAATCAACAGTACATTTTTTGTTATTCTTTTACCATATGTCTTGGAGTATCGCAATAATATTGTATCGTGAGTTCAGTATCGTGATATGTATCGAATCGTGACATGAGGGTATCGTTACACCCCTAGAAGACAGTCAATTCCTATCAGAGATAAATTCGTATAACCCCCCAATTTAGTATTTATATTTTTCTTCCAATATTTCAAACATACACTCTAAAAATGCTGGGTTGTTTCAACCCATATTTGGGTCAAATATGGACAAACCCAACCGTTGGGTTTAAAAAAATGAATGTACAAATTTAAACCAATGGTTGGGTTTGTCCATATTTGACCCAAACATGGGCTAACATAACCCAGCATTGTTTAGAGCAGAGGGTGTCCAAACTCAGTCCTGGTACAGTACAGTACAGTATTTTCTCCGTCCTGTTTACAGACTTCGTAATATTTTGGCCTGTTGCTGATCGTATGTTTGGAGCAAAATCTGTCCGGTTCCGATTGATGGCTGGTGTTGTGTCAAAGTCTGTTCCTCCTATGTGTCCTATGGACTGTCTAACCCTAAACCTGACCCTAATCCTAACATTACCAGTAACATAGGGGGAACAGACTTCGACACAAGACCGGTTGACCGGTGCATCTCTATGTAAAATCTATATTATATGTCAACTACCCAAAGAGTTTTGAGCTTAGCCATTTGTTTTTATTTGGTAAGTTAACTTTTACTAGCCATTTGATGGATGCTTATCTGCTTTGAAAGTGATATTGCATACTCAAAAATAATGCATATAAGTACTCATTTTTGCTATTGATAACTCAGATACGTGCTTCCTCGTGTAGGTGAAAAGCAGTTTTATAAGCAGCTGCTGCCTGTCCAAACAAATCAGCATCCCAAGAGTATAATGCAGTGTGATCAATCCGCTGATATGAACCTGTGTGTGTGAGTGTGTGCTGTTTCCCTTCTTGGCATCAAAGAGAGAGCATTGATTTCCCATCATGCATTATTCACAAAAATGCAAATCAGCTAAAACCAAAAAGAACCACCCCAAAGCTTTTTTTTTAATTAAATATGCAAGAATCCCTAGGCGGAATTGCCATGGAAACCACAATTATGTCACAATCTCGAGTTCCAGCAGAGTAATATTATCATTTTTTACTATGCTCTTACATATTGGGTCCCTATAGTATGCATTTTTATATGCGCTAATTGAAATCTCTGTCCTTAGATACCTTCCATAGCCTGATGCGCTCCACCCCCAGCGGGTGTTGTTCATGATTGGGCAACTCGACAGCCTTGGGACAAGGCAATTGATTCATTTTTAATGAGCCGAACTGGGCAAGAGGGCACCAAAATTCTTCTCTTTGCCTCGAGGGGTGAGAAAGAATAACGGATGCGCTTGGTGTATGGTAAAAACATTCAGACGTTGTTATGCCGCACCGTACCACAACCATATGGGTAGTTACATAAATTCAGCTTCCACAGTCCTCCCAAGAGGCCAATGTGATGCTGTAGACCTGAATTTCACCTCGTATATTTCAGTGTATGTCTGCAGAACTCAATACTCAGGCTACACAGGAGACATAGATTCCAGATAAGAATGTATTACATTTTAACTTCTTATATTAGAATGATTTTTACCATATTTTTAATCATTGGTGCCTTTAAGCGTAGGTGAGAATAAGAGACTTTTCCCCAAAACCAATAAAAAAAATCGTAATTATTCCAAACCAATAGTGTATGTGTATATATGTGTATATAAATGTGTGTGTGTGTGTGTGTGTGTGTATATATATATATATATATATATACATAGAGTATATATAGAGTTTTCTCTTCTTAATCTTAATGGTAAAAAAAATCATAATTATTTCAAACTTTTGACTGGTAGACTGTGTATATGTGGTGAGAATCCTGATAAAAATCTATTGACATACATACCCATATATATTTGTGAGTCGTGACAGCATCTATTCTAGCTGAACGTACCTGAGAGGTTTGTAAAGGCTGTGCGCAGCGGCTCAGTCATACATAAATGCATTTTGATTGTAAATAACCGCTCTTATTTGCTAAAATGCATTTAAAACCGCTTTTGAATACAAAGTTAGGCAAGGTTACGCTCCTTAAGCGCTTGACAGCTTAGGTCAACGCTAGTGTCCTTTCCGACACCTGTGTTTATTCAGATATATGAGCGACGCTGTTTACGCATTTGCAAGCAAAATGTTTTTGTCGGTTCCCTAGAGCACATTGGTAGAAGTCTAGCTAGGGGAAAGGTGATGGTAAAACTAGTTCTGTTTGATTTTATATCTCACAAATATTCGTTTAGCACATTAAAACTTTTTGTCTGCCACATATCTGGTTGATTTTGAGGATTTCAGACAGTAAGAGTTGCATGCTGTGTTGCAGTGTCATACACATTTACTTGGCTATCTAATATTAGCATCATCACTTAGCATCATAAGCGTTGTTTGCATTGGGAATGTGTGTTTCTGTACTGCAGAGGAGTGAATTACTGTTCACGCTGGCGCTTTCTCTCCCTCTATCTGTTCATCTTTATCTCTTCTGAGTCACAAAACAACTTATCAGTGTAGATGAGGCCTTCTGACTATGTGTTTTTGGGTTGGAGAGCGCATGCAATCTGTGTGAAGAGCTCCTGTGGGACTGAACGTGGGATTTGTGCTGTATTTATGTTGATATGTGTGTTTGTATCGTGATTGTGAGTGACTGAAGATGGCCGAAGAGTGTGTTTGTGCTAAAAAGCAATAGCTCTGTGTGTGTGTGTGTGTGTGTGTGTGCGTGCATTAGCATTTGAATGGTCTCGGGGTCATTGAGATGCAGTTGCTATTGACAGCCAGATGCTTAAAATGACTGGTCACTGGAGTCTGAGCCGGGAAAGAGAGTGTGTGTGACCCTGGTCTGACATATGCCCAGAATATACAGAGACAACTACAAGTCAATCATATAATTTTCCCAAAATTTCACCCTTAAGTTCTACTGTTGATGAAAATATGAGGAGAAAATAACAATTCTTGTTATCACTAATAATGCACCATCAATGTTTTTGAAATAAAAACATCTAAAGCAATATGATTGTTTCAAATGACCAAAGTCCCTTTAAGATAAGTCATTTCACTTGGTGGCCGTCTTTGAACCTCCTCTCGGACATTTCTGTTTGAGCTGACGTTGAAGAGTGAATAAACGGCAGTAAACTGAAGCACTTTGCTAGTGGGTTAATAAACTTAAACGCATCCTATATGAGATTAATCGGATATATACAATGTAAAAGTAATATTACAACTTACATCTGCACAAAAGGACATGAATGTGCAAGTGAACTTGATGTGCTTGTCTGAATGTGTAATTCCTGTTATAATTGCGCTCTTCCCGTAACAATGCGAGGCTCTTCCCGTAACTGAAACATGGGCAACTAAAGCACAAATAATTTAGAACACTCTATACAGTCAGGCCCGGATTAAGAACACGTAGGGCCCTATAGCAAACCCAAGGGCCCCCTTCATAGTGGACTATCTTGGCACTACAACGTTTTCTACCACAAAAATAATTAATGTTTTAAAAAATCAAATCTCCAACACAGAGATACAATTAGTATATATACTGAATATTCCATTTTAATATTAAGTAGGCCTATAGGCCTATATAAATATTCCAGGCTACAACACATTAACAGCATAAATGCATTAACACCAGATGTGAGCTCAAAGCAAACAGGTTTCCAGAAACAGCAACAACTTTTAACCATACAACTGCATTAAGGAGTTTACTTTAAATATGTTTTGAAGGTCTTCTTTCTTTCTCTAGAAGAGATCAGAGCTGGACTAGGGGCAGGGGTGTGTTTAGGTTATTGGGACTTTAACAGCCAAAGACATTTACTGCTGGAGAGACTGGACTGATTTTATACTGTTTAGTGTCAATCACCATCTAACTCACAGTTAAGATGTACATTTAGCCTTAGATATTATATGGTCCCTGGATCATAGGTTTTATCAGCTGGCAATTTTCAATGCACATTTAAGAGTGCAAGTTGCAACTATTATTAACAATAATGGAAAGACGAGGCTTATCAGTATGTCACAATATCACCCTTTGGACTCCGTTTTGCACCATTTCCTGCCAGTCTGTCATCATAGTTATGCATTTCGATTCACAAGCTTGCAATTCAAGTCAATATCAGTTATTTTGGATATACTGTATATCAGGTAGGCTACAGTACATGGCAAATTTTCTCAAGAAAAAAAATCTCTCAACTAATGCTGTAAAATATACATGGGAACCAGTTGGTACTACATTAATATTGAAGGTTAAAATGAACTGTTTTGTATACAAACTTAAATTACACTAAAGGAAATTTTTATAATAATAAAGTTATAATAGGCCTACTAACTTTAAAATTATTTCTACTCAAATTCGTTTTTTTAAATATAAACATTTAAATGGTGGCTGTCAACTTTATGGATTTATTCAAACATGCATAGGCTATTGAAGAACATTAAAAATTATAACTAATATGTAATATGGTGCATATATTTAGCTAAATGCTCCTCTCTAGAGTTAATTTTTCTAGCTGACTAACGAGTTTATGGTCACTGAATATGTTTGTTCTGAGGTGAATGTGACGTAGCTTTTTTAATACCGTCTTTCCGCGGTTGAACACTGAGTAAGCGATTACACGAGACATGATATGGATTTCGGTAAGTTGTTCTGTATCTTTTAACATACCTTTAGGTGTTCATTCATGTTTATTTCGCGCTGTAACTGGTATTAAAGCGGAGGAGAGGATCAGTTCACGTGCACGTCAGGCTGCCGCTTCTCTTGAACTGAGGCTACAGCGAGCAGGGTTGCCAGGTTTTCACACCAAAACCCGCTCAATTGCTCCTCAAAACTAGCCCAAAACTAGCCCAATCGCATTTCAAGGGGGGTCCCACGGTAAAAATCGCGTTCCGGGGGTAAAATCTGCGTTTTTGGCGGGTATCCCCTGGTAAAATTCGCATTCCAGGGGCTAAATATCACGTCATTTGGGGTCGATTTAACCCGTGGACATGAAAAACAACCTGCGGCAACAGTGTAAAAGTAGCCCAATTCCGCGGGAAAACCTCGGACTTGGCAACACAGACAGCGAGCTGTCACACCACATCAAAAAGAGCCAAATCCGTATCCTCGCGCTTTTTTAAGTGGATTTACGGAAATCCTTGACCTTTCCTAGTGGGTATAAGGCATATACCTGCGTATCATGTAGACTACACCACTGGGGGGATCCCCTAGGGCTGGTCTTATATCAAAATCCTCCGACATTTCAATTTAAATTTTTTAGTTTCAGTCTTGTAATTCGTGACTGGTGTTTTGTTTTGCTCTATCCTATGCGCTTACACGTTCATAAATACATTATGCGTCGGGTCAAAGTTCACTCTTCCGCCACAAATCGATGCGTACGGTCGTCTGCCAGAAGCTAGTTATTTTACTTTATAAAGTTTTAAATATGGATATTTTTCTTACAAAAACCCATCGCTTTGTTTCAGAAGGCCTTTATTAACCCCATGGAGCCCTATAGATTTTTTTTTATGATGGATGGATGCATTTATTTTGGGCTTCAAAACACGCCCCCCATTCACTACCATTATAAATCTGCCAAGTAAGACATGTTCCTGGATCAACATATTTTGTTGATCCTGGAACAACATTCCTGCCTGAAAATTTAACCCTAACCCATAACTTAAAATCACCCTAAAATCAGAGGGAAATGATAGGTGAATACCACTGATGTAGAAGCACCTAACCCTGGTTGTAAGCCTAAACTTGACATAATCTCTAAACTTGTCCCTCAAATCTGATTGGTTGATTGGAATGTTGTTCCAGGATCAACAAAGATGTTGATCCACAGTCATGTTGTACTTGGTGAAATCACATTCACTTAAAGTTAAATTTAGCTAATAGTATTTTATTATTTATTTTGTTTAATTTTTATTGCATATTTCAAGCCCTGCTATGTGTGTGTGTGAGAGAGAGGCGAGAAATCAACCGAGAAACATACAGTGGAGAGTTATGAGGCGTTATTAAATGTTTAATAATCATTATTATTGCGCTGTGAAGCTCATATTTCCTGCACAGGGACTATGAGCCAGCAGCAGATAACAGCGAGTGTGCATGCGTGTGTGTTTTTGAGTGTCAGGATGACTGAGATAAGTGTGTGTCGTGATTTAAGATGCCTCTGCCATTTCAGACTGTCGGCACTAAAGATTTATTGCTAATTAGGTTAGAGAGCACTTGACCTGTCAGGTGTGTGTGTGTGCTCTTTTGTAGATTGAATTGGTTTTCTATGTTTGCTTGACATTCGACATTCTCTCATCAGACTACATGAGACAATCTGCCACCGCACACACATATGTGCACCTATGTTCGTGAGGACGTCCCTTTGACATTTTCAGAGATGTGGCTCTCACAGTTATAGCGGAACAAAACTAACAAAGAAATTCCAAACGGTACCAAACCATGTTTTTGTACATTTACAATGAAAATACTGTAGAATGCAGATATCAGGGTGCAAGATTATAATTTGATATATAGAAGACATTGAGTATACACTAATGAACTACTTCCTTTCGCCACAGATTCAAATCTCAAGTTGACAGTTTGACCAAGTCTCCATTACTAATTCTAAAATGTCACTTTAGAATTAGTAACGAAGGAATGTTGAGTCCCTCCATTGAAACTCATTGTATATTGTACAGTATTAGAGAGAGAGAGAGAGAGAGAGAGAGAGAGAGAGAGAGATCGCCTCAGCGAGCATTACCTGTGTCTGATATAACATTCATTCTTCAGGTCGATGTCCATAATATTATATCCATTATAAAAGTCCGTTTGAATGTCCGCTGAGGAAAGCGACCTTTGTATTTGTCCTTTTTACAGTTAAGGGAATTTTTCATTACAACGCTAAAACAACGTCCTTTGTTTACAAATGTCCCTTTCAATTTAAAAGTCTCTTGCGACTGACTCATTCACTGCCATCTTATGGCGTATTAATGTAACTTGCACTCGATCCATATTACGTACTTATGGACCCTTTCTCAATACCATAATTATTTATATAAAATAATATTTATTGAACAACAATATTTAAATTAACAACAATAGCCATTATAAATGACAATAGGGAATAAACACAATTGTACAATTCAGTCAAACGTACAAAAGCAGTGCTCTACAGGATGCAAGTTAAATATAGCCTTAATATTAAATAATTAACTTTAACATAGGCCAATTCGATTTGCTCAGGAACAAGTAGTAGATCAATAAGACGAAAGATTGCCCGTTTTATGTACCCAAAATGAATTATATCTCATGTTTAACCACTATAAGACACAGCGGCAAATTCCCGAAGCACTAGCCGAGATGAAGCTGTTCTCAGTGGGTACACGAGCACTGAACGGCCGCTGACGGCCTGGAGTTCGCATCTCCGAAAACGTCTAAACAAATTGTAAAATAGGCGCTATGATTTAATATGAGTCACATATTTCAGGTCTAAACAACTACATTCTTGCCTAAAAAACTCGTAAAACTACAGTTCGTGGTACAACAAGTGTAGTATTTGTAAAAAATACAGTGGATTTGCTCAGCCGCCATGACAGTCGCTTCAGCAGAATGATAGAAACAGTGAAACGATTCCCGTGTCGATACTGGTAGAATATTGCATGGCTGGAAAGACCTCTCAGCCAATCAGATTCGAGAAATGTTGTATACATTTAACAATAACAAATTACTTTTTTATCGTTTTAGTTAACGATAATAATCCTGACTATATATAGAGAGACATGCGGGTGAAGGCTTTTGCTATCAAAAAAACACCTTTCAACCATTCTGCATGTACAAACACTATTTACATTAGCATTTTTGCATCAGAAAATGTAAAAATCTTGTTGAATCGAGTAAAATCGAGTAAAGAACACAAACGTGGACTTGCAGGACTGGCCGTCTCAGGTCTCTGTGCTTGTGTGTGCGTTGAATAAAGCTCATAATTATGTTTCTAAATTTACATCAGTAATAACACAGAACTCAGAGCAGCTTCAGGCTGGAATGCTGCCGGCCGCAAGCTCGACCGCGACCGTACACACACACACACACACACACACATACACACACGGGCTGTGTATATTATGTCTTTCTCCAGAGGGAGTTCCAATACCTTGCTTTTTCTTTGTCCTTTCTCGTCTCTCACTATATCAAACCTGATCATTTTTCCTCCTCCACCCCCTCATCCTTCATTTTTCCTTCCTCACATACATACACACCATTTCTGTTCCTTATGGTGTGGCTTCTTTATTATTTGCCTGCAAGGTGTCAACGGTTCCACGACTCCATAAATAAAAGATTCATCACTCAAAAGCTAACAGAGCAACAGTCTCTCTATCTTCATCTCTCTCTCTCTCACTGTTTTTCCGATTCTTTTCCACTCACTTTTGTTACCTAGCACTCACAAATATTACACACAGAGTAACACAATCTCTATAGACTGACCCCGTGCTTGTGTTTGCACACATGTTGAAGAGTTTGACATTGACTAGCTGCAGCTGCTTTGCGTTTCAAAACGCGTGTGTATGTGCGCACACGAGTGTGTAAGAACAGTAATAGTCGGGTCTGCTCCTCTCGTTTATTTTACAGCGCCGTCCGTCCTCTCGTTCAGCTCTTTGACGCTTCTCACACAGTGTTCTACTGTTCTCCTCTGTTCTGGCGCTCTGCCCTCGTAGACAGGAACTCAACCGTCACACTTTTAATGTTCTTTAAACCAACGGTTTTTACACTTCCACTGTGTGTGTTATTTAAAGAAACGGTTGTATTTTTAAAACCTTTGATATATACACTCAACGGGTGTTTTCAATGGGTTTTTACTGCCAGAGAGTTTAGCTTTTATTGGACTGTGAGCGAAACAAATATTCCTGGTTATTTTCAGCTTTGTCCAGATGAAAAAGCTGTTTTACTTTTGTACTGTGATGTATTTCAGAATGAAACATGATATTCAATGAGAAAAAAATATAATAAGTAAATATTACATTATTAAATAAAATATTGATTAGATTGAGAAAAATGGTTTCTGTGTGACAGGTGAATCTTTGTGAATGTTCGGGTATTTTTATGCATGTTTAGTTTGAATTTCTTTCAGAATCAGCATTTCTATTAATTCTATTAATTATGTGATCTGCTTCCAGACAGTGCTGTCTCCATGTGTTTACTCTTCCGCGATCGCATATATGACTCAGAGGAAGATCATTCGCTGCTGTCAGTCATATTATTTGTTCATAAACCGTCCTGTCTCTTCCGATGACGAACTTCCACTAAACTTCTGGATTCTGTTCCGTACATAACAAACCTCGAAAAACGTTTCTACACATAAAACATGACTCTAAACATACGATAATGACAGCATATGTGATGTTCATGTGATTTGGGCTATTTTTTATAAGAATAAAGGATGTTTACATGAAAAATGCTAAGCAGGTTAGCGATTAGCTGCTTATAAAAGGCTACAAACAACATATTTCTGCCTCAACATATGACCAAAATCCGCATTAGATCGCAATCGTAAGTTATTACAAACACTCGATGGTGGTTTACAGTGAGATTTGAGTAAAAGGGTAGTATTAATCTCTTAAATTGTCATGTGTAGCTTGATGATATTTAGGGCTGCAACTAACAATTATTTTGATAATTGATTAGTTGGCCGATTATTTTTTCGATTAATCGATTAATCAGATAAAAATACTAATTTTATTTATTTTTATTTTATTGACAAAAAAAAACAAAAAAAACACAGTATTGCACATCCTGCCCAATATACTTCAAACAAATGTGCCAATTGAATGCTATGAAAACATACAGTGCTAAATTTATTAGACTACCTGTCATAATAAAGAGAGAAGTGTTTTACTTTGTCCTGCCTTTCTTGTAAAACAGTAAAATCAAAAATGCATGGATAACAACAATTAATATATATTGTAGCTTTGGAAATACTGCTGTGACTAAAGAGCTTCCACATACAGGTGGATTAACCATTACAGAAACATGAAAAATGATTTTAGCACCAATACTGATAGTTTAGGCTGCCCTGACCTGTGGCACAAACCATACATTGGGTATCAGATGTCTAATAACTTTAGCATTGTATATAGTAAATATAGTTTAAATCTCTACTCTACATTAAAAATGAAGATAGGAATAAAGATAATAAAGAAAAACACAAACTCAGTGTTAACCAACAGGCAAGATGAATGTTCTGCAGAAACGCATACATTCACTCTGAACACAATCACCTCTTACTGTCATTTCTGTAAATAGGCTATAAGAAACGTCTTACATTTATATTCAATTACATGTTGTTATCTCTTTACAGTAACTACTCTCATAAAATACTTGAATGACATGTTGAATTTTAAATCTAAATTTAACTTTAAACAACAGATATTTCAGCAAAATTAATATTTTTGCACTGAATATGAATTGTCTGTCTGACGCGGGTGCGCGCGCCGGCGCTCATTCAGTAAAGTTTGAAGTTTAATGCAGACTGTCAGGACGAACATTTATGCAAAATGGAAATGCTCGCGTGAATTTGTAACATTTACAGATATAGCCGTAGAATGAACGTTTTGTGCTGAGGACGCACATGCATCTGTCAAAGCGCCTGACAGGGCAAGCCATTACGCTAATGCTTTAGCTTGAAGCTTAAAATAAAGAATTCTCTTGTTTTGATCAGCTTTGATCACGTACCTTTCCTGCAGCTGCTCAATCTGTTTCATCCACTATTTTTAGATGCATTTTTGTCCATATAAATGCGTTATTCAGTGCTGTAATTTGACGTGACTGGCGGAAGTCTTACGTGGATGGTGGGCAGACCCAACTAATCGATAATGAGAATCGTTGTCAATGATTTTCATTATCGATTATTATTGATTTTATCGAATAGTTGTTGCAGCCCTAATGCTATTTGTAGTTATAATTCACCTGTTACCCAGACATGATTATATTTAATGATGTATGATGTCAAAATAGTTCGTTTTTTTCTAGAAAGATTTTTGATAATAGGTGGGTGTAATGTATAATGGGATGTAAGTAATGTGGATGTAATGCTACCACTTAGTAAACGGTGTTCTCGTCATCATTCTTCCGACAAAATCAAAGTAATGTCAATATTTCCAGCCACTAAATGAAAGCTTTTCCATCTCTTCCAAGCTAGCTGGCTGACATGTGGTGACATCATGTGTGCGCGAGTCGTGAAGATTACGTAATTGAATGATTGGTTTGTTGGAATTCAGTGGTTGAGGCAACATCCATCCTATTTTATGGATGGTAACTCTAAGTTACACTCTTAGTTACACAACTAGTTACTGCAAGAAGTAATATTGTTACTGTAACGCGTTACTGCCCAACATCAGCAATGAGGAGTGATTCCCACATAACATGTTTTTGTGTTTAAAGTTGCCATGAAATGGAAAATTACATTCATCTTCTCTATTGTGAGGTATATCTGATAAATGTGACTGTCTGAAATGGCTTCTCGAACGAGGTGGACTATATTTTGTCCACCGAGAATTGGTTAGATCATTGTTGAATGCTAATTGCTGCAATCTCATGTGAGTAACAGGTTCCTGAAGAGGCAGACAGCAGCAGGTATTTATAGGCTGCTGTCACTTTAAGACCGAATGCACAGACCGATATACTGACACACATTTGGGTTTTTCTCAACTGTTTAAGTTCATTTAAGACATAACTGACAGTGTTTACATTAATACTCCACACTATGGGCATTTTGACATAATTGTGCATTTGATCATTTAAGCGCAATAAGCCGTGAAAGAGAAAATAATTCATGATTGCATGCAAACACGCCCATCTAATGCATGTTTACATAGCAAACTCTGGAAAAGTAACGCATTGGAATGCAAGACTTTCTGTGTGAACTAACACTGTGTGTTAAGAAAATAAATGAAATCAGTTTTGAGTGTACATAATGTCTGTGCATTGGATCTGTGACATGCTGTTGATTACCATAGAAAATAAAGGCAACACTTCAAAAAAAGGTCTCATTTCTTAGTTAATGCATTAACTAACATGAACTAACAATGAGCAATACATTCCAGCATTTATTAACCTTTGTTCATGATAGTTCACATTGCATTAACTGATGTTAACAGATAAAACTGTGTTATGTATTAATAAATGTGGAGGTTAACATTAATTGGGATTAATAAATGCTGTAGATGTGTTGTTCATTGTTAGTTGATGTTAACAAATGAACTCATATTGTAAAGTGTTACCAAGACCCATTCCTCAATGAGTATAAAACAGAAAACATGATCATAACTCATGTTATGACCTGTTCCCAAAGGAAATATGCTGGTAATTCATAATCAGAAGTTCCACCTGCTAGAAAAGTAGTTGAAAACCTTGGGTTGATTTACAGATTGAACCACTGACAACTTCATATCTCAAGCAATTAAAGCAGCCATATTAAGTAGTAAGTGATTAGATTATGTTGTTGGTAATATAATCACTTATATGATATGGTGATTAATCAATTGAAGTAACTACAGGTGCGTTCACGCCATGTTGTAATCATTGTAATTACGATATTTCAACAACTTCAACAAAAGAGTTCACGTCCTCGTAAAGCTCGTAATTACAACTTGTTAGCTGGGAATTTGAACAGCTCTGAGTAGAACATCAGGCATTGTCATCTTGAGACTATGGTAATTATGGCATGGCGTGAACGCAGCATACGTTTAATTGTATATATTAATATTTGCTGATGCAAGCACACAGTTTATTTTTTTTTTAATAATTGTGCAGTTTGAAGAGTAGATATATTCCTAACCGTCTTAATATTCTATAAAGTAATAGATGTGTGCTTCTACGATGACCCGTCTCGATCAATGTGTTTGTGGCAGCATCAGTTTGTTTACCACCCGCAGGCTCGTCTTTTAGGACTCCGTCCAAATTAACAGAGCCAGAGCGGATCCAGTCTGAGATTTCACTTTTGGAAAAGGTCCAGGAGTTCCATCAGAATACAGTTGCAGTATCCCAATTTGTGCCTGGTTTTGGAAGCCAGAGTGTGACAGAATACAAAAAACAAAAAAGCCCTCTCAGTTCCGTCCTACTGAAGTTATCATTCAATGAGAAACGGCTCGCCAGGCCAGGCCACAAACGGGTTTCTGTTGGTACCCTTCCTTAATCTGATCTGATGCGCTTTTTGTGTGGATGTCACACCACCCACTTAGTTTAAAAGAAAATCCCTGGTCATGGCCTGTCCCGAGACTTGGGACACTTGTCCAAGTGTTCTTGGATCAGTGTTGGTGCAGTAAGGCTGAGTTGGACTTTGTGTTACCTTTCAGATTCTGCGGTGTCCTGATTTTAACACATCCATGTTTCCATCCTTCCATGTGATTTCTTTGAATCTTGAGCTTATTAAACATTGAATATTGGCGTGTAGACTGGTATTATATAGAGTTTATTTTGTTACATACAGTAGTCTTGGCTGCTACCCAGCATTTGCAAGGTTATTTTACCCACAAATTGGTAAATCTCACAAAAACATATCCATGTTGCATTTCACATGGAATTATTTGTTGAATAAAGAAAATAGACTTTTTCAGACCATTTTGCGTTGTATTTTCAATGTTGATTCTCATTACTGTAGTACTGTATTTCTTATTTAATGGGTAATATTTAAATTACATTTTTTACATTTATTATTTTAGTTTTTTACATTAGAGTAACAATAATGACTATCTATGAGTTAGATAGCCTCGAGTACCTTATTGCTTTTATAAAACGGTTACCACACAATACAAATATTAAAGCCAAAAATATGTATCAATGCAACTTTCATGAAGTAAACTTTCACTAAAAGCCTTCCTTCCGCCGGAAAAATTAGTCCCTGACCGTGAACAGCAACAGAAGTTACATTATTACGCCATTAGATGGCAGCAAAAACTGTCTTTATGAGTCAGTCAGTAGCAAAGACTTTTATATTGAAAAGACTGAATTGTAGTGAACACGGAACAAGACACAACTGACAAATGCTTTGACTAACACTGTCAGTCACGGGAAAACCCCTTAACTGTTAAAAGGACAGGATAATACATCGGACATTTAAACAGATTTTTTATTATGAACATAGGACTGACCTGAAGGAAAATGCTAAATCTGAATGCAGGTAATAAATTCGCGCACTCTATCTTTTTCTCACAATACTCTTCTACATAATACAGTAAGCTTCAATGAACTATATCAACTGAGAACAAACAGTTTACATTGCTAAGAGTGGTTGCTAAGGGTGTTGTGTAGTGATACACAGAATCGTTGGGTGAAGCGGTCATAGCTGTGTTTTATTGTGAATAGTTTCCTTTGCAATACTTTTTTACTCAAACATTATAACACTGAATTAAAGCATGCTTTTAAACATCTAAGTAAATAATACAATAGATATTGTGTAGAGAGACACGATATTTACATAATAGAAGTAATGTGGCATCTGAACACCGAGACATCAATACTTGGTACACAATACACAATGACGGTAACATTCGATGGATCGTTTTTGAGTATGAATGTGTCATTCTGAGCAGAAAATGAACTCCATATGTCACAAATGGCAAGTTACTAAACCTAACAACAAAAGCAATGATAAAACAGTGTAAATACAGCTGGAAAACAGCGAAAAATCAACCTCATTAATTATTCAAGGCCCAATGCATGATGGGAACACCAGTAAAAGTTGAGTAGGTTTTATTTAATTTTATAACGTTGATAAGCTTGAATTGAGTACTAATATAGAATTTTTTTTTTTTTTTTAATTCTTGCCTGAACTAACTTTTTCATGTAGAAATTACATTTTTTTCTGTAGTATTTACTTCATCACAGAATATTTTTTATCAGAGTTGTTCTTGACTTGTTTTGTGACATTCACCCAAACATAATATGAGACATTAAACCATTAGAATAATTTTTTCTGCCTCGTAAATTGAATGCAGTCAGAATCGATTTTATGACACAACTCTTATCGTGAGGAAAAATATCTTGTGGTTCGTAGCTTTTACAGTGCACCTGAGTTATACGATCATTGAATATTTCATTTATTCATTTATAAAGGTAGTTGGCTGCTGGAAAGAACCCCCCAGAGAACGTTCTTCCTAGATGAACTGAATGGCCTTATCTTGTTGTCTAATTTCATGTTAATGAATCGTATTACACCAGGTTTCTTTACTCTGTACTTGAAACATTCAGATAATATATGTATCCAAACCTCATTACTCTGAACCTAATGTCAGGTATATGAATATAAAAGGGTTATTCTGTGCAAGTATCAGACTGTGATGAATCTAAACTGTGTTTAATAGAGCTTTAAAAGATGCTGGGGAATTCATAACTCAAAGGTGTGTGTGTGTGTACTTTTGCAGAAACGGAGGATAAGTGAGTGTTGTTGTGTGGAAGAGAGTGAATTTAATCTCTCAGATAAAGTGGACGGGTAGACTAGACCTTAAACTGACCTGTATTGAGTTCTTTTTCCTTGCCGTGAGCACGCGTGTGTGTCCGTTTGCAGGTGGGAAATAGCCTTTGTCCTTCAGACGTGCTTTTGTAAAATAGCCTGGTTTTGTCTTGGATTGGGGTTTGTCCTTGGATGTCGCAGAGTGTATCTCTGTGTGAGAACTGGAGCACTAGCATCGACTTAAATGTGTTGATAAGTTTCTGAGGGCTTTTAGAAGTGCCACTGTACAAACATCAGGAGAAATCACTTGCTTTCTTCTCAGAAAAGGACATCCACGGCATCATTCTACCAGTTTTATTCTAGCAGTTTTTACTCTACGCTAGTGAAATACAATGTCTGGATCTGTCAGCACCTGATGTTTCCAGATATTTGGGTTCAAAACCACACTTGGCTTATATAAAAACCTCATCCTGACATGAAGGATGAAATAATACAGGCAGTCTGTGGAGGTTTCCTGAACAGTGTGTGCAAATTTACTAGTTGAACTTGTACAGCATGACCCGACCCTTCCATGAAAACCTCTTGAAAAAGAAAGACAAAAAGAGTAGGTTAACTTAAACAGCATTATGCTGTCATCAACTTGCTATGCCACAAGTCAACCAATCATCAACTGCAGAACCACAGACCTCTGGCCAATCAGTACACGGCATCTGATGACTGCTGGACATCCATTAGATACGAATCTTCCGACAGTTGGCCAATCATCTGCCATGAATCTACTGAACGCTGGCCAGTCGTTAGCTACGGATTTGTTGACTATTTGTCAATAGTGTTTGAAGTCTGACTCATTTTGACAAAATGTTTTTTTAAAAAATGGACATTTTAAAAATAAAAATAATTGTTGATTGGAGTGAGTTTTTACCTCAAAATCACATCAGTCAAATTCATCTAGGAGTCATTCACTCTGGTTTGCAAAATGCTTCAAATGATTCTTTGAAAAGATTTGACTCAAAACAATGATTTGTTTGTTATTTGATCTACTGCCCAATCATCTGCCACTAATCTACTGAATTCATTAGCTACAGATTAGTTCACTATTTTACCCTTTTATAAGTGTTGACTCATTTCGACAATATAAGTTCTTTTTAAACTAAAAGTTAGAATTTGCATTGTATGTCATTTTAGTGTTCATAAGTCCTGTGTGAGTGAGTTTTTAACTCAAAATCAGAACATTCAAATTCATCCAAAAATCATTCAGTCTGATTTGCAAACTGTTTCAAATAATTCATTTACAAAAATTTGACTCAAAACAATGATTCGTTTGTAAATAGTTCTACCGCCAATCATCTGCCATGAATCTATTGAACACTGACCAATTGTTAGCTACAGATTAGTTGACTTTTACAGTAGTCAGTGAAGTCATTTTAAAGGGTTAGTTCACCCAAAAATGAAAATTCTGTCATTAATTACTTACCCTCATGTCGTTCCACACCCGTAAGAACTTCGTTCATCTTCGGAACACAAATTAAGATATTTTTGATAAAATCCGATGCATTGCCAGCAAGACAATTGACATTTTCAATGCCCAGAAAGCTACTAAAGACATTTTTAAAACAGTTCATGTGACTACAATGGTTCAACCTTAATGTTATGAAGCGACGAGAATACTTTTTGTGCGCTAAAAAAAACAAATAACGACTTTTATTTAACAATATCTAGTGATGGGCGATTTCAAAACACTGCTTCATGAAGCTTCAAAGCTTTACAAATCTTTTGTTTCGAATCAGTGGTTCGGAGCGCGTATCAAACTGCCAAAGTTACGCCCCCCAGTAGTGAACCATTGAAATTTTGAAACACTTATGACATAATGAAGCCTCGTTTACTGAAATCACATGACTTTGGCAGTTTGATACACACTCTGAACCACTGATTCGAAACAAAAGATTCGTAAAGCTTCAAAGCTTCATGAAGCAGTGTTTTCGCCCATCACTAGATACCACTGTAGTCACATGAACTGTTTTAAATATGTCTTTAGTAGCTATCTGGGCATTGAAAATGTTAATTGTCTTGCTGGCAATGCAGGTCTCAATGAGCCATCGGATTTTATGAAAAATATCTTAATTTGTGTTCCGAAGATGAACGAAGGTCTTACGGGTGTGGAATGACATGAAGGTGAGTAATTAATGACAAAATTTTCATTTTTGGGTGAACTAACCCTTTAACGAATTGGTTCTTGTTTCAAAGAACATGTTAAAAATAAAACAATTAATCGCTTATTTTATGTCATTTTAGTGTTCATAAATCCTGTGAGTAAGTATTCCATAGTGTTGGTAAGTCTGACTCATTTTAATTAATTGGTTCTTTTATCTCGTCATAATAGACGTAATAGACCTCACCTGCGAGTGAGTTTTTAACTCGAAACCAACAATCAGATCAATTAAATTCGTCCAAGGATCATTCAGCCTGATTTGTGAAATGCTTCAACCAATTATCTTTAAAGATTTGACTCAAATCATTGATTCGTTTATAAATCGGTCTACTGGCCAATCATTAGCCACCAAACTACTGACCGCTGGCGCAAAAGCCAAAAACAGAAGTGCCCAAAAGTAATTACAATCAGCAAGAGTAGAAAATACAGTTATTGACTTTTCTGATTACATGGAAGAACTTTAACTCGGCCTCCTCACATCTCAAGAAAGAAATTATTGTAAGTAGTCCCGCAGCCGAAGACAAAATGAATCTAGTGTGCCTGTGCATAATGTATTTAATTATTTTTTCCTCTTGAGAGAGAATGTGAGACGAGTCAATCAGTGTCTTACCAACCATCTCAATATTCGTCTGCCTGTTGGTGTGTGTAAATGTATTGTAATGTCTGGTCTATGTATAGACTGTCTGTCTCTGTGTGTTTGGAGGTTAACAGGGTGTGTTCTGTTGAGGGTTGAGTTACATAGGCGACCTGCTTATAGTAAGTGATTTACCAGTCCTCCTCTCGACAGACAATGTGTGTGTGTGTGTGTGGGTGTGTGTGACATTTAGAGATGTCTTTTGAAATGCTGCTCACTTTTGAGTGTGCTCCCTTCACTGATAACCCTTTAACCTGTAGACAAAGAGAGACAGACTGAATGAGTTCTTGTGGAGACAGATATATAACAAAAAGTAGACAACCAAGGAAAAGTGTAACGAAAAACTCCATCTCTCTCACGGGGTTATCATACATGGTGTTTTGCAGTGACCGAGCAAACAAAAGTAATTCATTTTCAATGAGAATCACAATTTCTGAGCACAAGCCTAACAAGAGTGTGTCTAACAGCAAGACGAAGTTTAAGTTTATGCAAATAAGGGGCACTAAGATGTGATGGCTCTGTAAGATGTGATATGATAATGAGTTTGATTTATATATTGATAATCGTTTTCATAATCTTTTTCATGATGTGACTCGTTATGCACTGCTACAGTTTATATACAAGCGCTTTGCACTTAGGAATGTGAATTTGTAGCATCAAGCTTTGTTTTCAAAATTGAAAGACATGTATGCAGTATTATGATGTTTTGAATGACACATATTCAATGTAAGCTGCTTTGAATACAGGCATCTGACAAATGCTTAAATGATAAACATATGTCATTTTAAATTTACATCAATAGACCAAGGTTCCGTAAGTTAAAACCTCTATAATGTTCTCCATACAGAATATATATATATATATACACACACACACACACACACACACACACAAACACAAACACACATGTGACTGTGTGTGTGTTGGATGGAATAATTCAGGCTGAGATCAGGTGGATGGTCACTCAAAGTTGCTTTACTGGGCCTGGGACAAGACAAGACTGGGACAAACAGCACCAAAAGGCTGATCAGAATACAGTGCATCGATGTTGCATGAGAAGTCAGCAGGACGAGATATGCGGCTCTGCTGATTACACACTTTTAAAAAGTGATCGTGAACATATAGTGGACAAAATCTAAATAAAGCATACATTAAAGAAAATAAAATAAAACACTAATACAGACAATTCACATTAATACAGTGAAACTATAAACTTAAGTAACCATCATTTTACATATTTTGTATAAATGAAATGAGGAGATTTTAGATTTCAATAAAAATTTATGTTAGATGTGATTAATCGCGAGTAATCGATTTGACAGCACTTATGTATATGTAAATATATACTGTATATATGTATGTGTATATACACACACACACACACACATAAATACATTTGTGTATATATATATATACATATATACACATGTATGTATGTATATATTTACATATATATATATATATATATATATATATATATATATATTAGTGCTGTCAAATCGATTACTCGCGATTAATCACATTTAACGTAAAAGTTTGTTTATATAATATGTGTATATACACACATACACACACACACACACACACACACACACACACACACAATGTTCCATGAAACATTGCAAATGACGTGTTTGCATTGGTCTATTTGTGTTGGTTATTTGGCATTCATCATGGCATGCATAGTTCATAGTTCACCTTTTTGTAAGATTTCCCTATATATTCTTGCTTAAAATCAAAGATTGTAATGTTGTGATTCACCTCAGAGCTTGTTGGTTTTGTTCATGGCTTTTCTGAAATCCCTATGGAGAAAATGAATGGGAAAATACTTGGTTAACTTATACATTGCATTTGAAATCAGATTTTTACAAGCTAGATCAGTTGTTCAGTCCAACAATACAGTCACTCTGCGACCTTTTCTCTCCTTTCTCATCTGTTTCTCTTCTGTCTTGCACAGTGTAAGGTTTATACATGAAAAGTTCAATACCAGCTGGACTGTCATTCTGTTAACACACACACACACACACACACGGTTTAATGGCTATTGCAGACTGTTGACTATAATAAGCTAAATGATTGAGATATTTTACTTTAGCCTCAGGTTATTTGGGTGTTCAGAGTAGACGTGACATAGATAGACCTCGAGTGTGCATGTGTGTGTCATTTGTTTTTGAATGTAATTGATACTCTTTCTACAACTTACTACCGCAGCAGCCTTTCCATTATATGTAATGAACTTACCAGATTTCCTCACTGTGTGTGTGTGTGTGTGTGTGTGTGTGTGTGTGTGTGTGTGTGTGTGTGTGTGTGTGTGTGTGTGCATGAGCTATTTGCGATCACACGTATGGAAACTGTCCAGATTGTGTGTGTATATGTGTGTGTGGCTTGAGTTACTGAATGTCAAAAGGATTCATAAACGTACAGTTTCCTTTTAATGATGTATGCTTTCAAAATGTTATTGCTGTTTAATCAAGACAGTCTGGAACTTTAATACATCACATGCATATCTGCCTTTTGACATATGTGGATTTAGTTATAATTTGAGAATAAGCAGTGAAGTAAATCTGACTAAAACTCCCTTTGGAGATATTTGGGGACGTCTTCATTTGGGAAAATGATTAAATGATTAATATATTTTTAAAAAGTTTAGTTTGAGTTAGTCTGTGATTTTATAAAGCTGCATTAGTTGTATATTAGTCTGTGCTATGCCCTCATTTAGATGTGTTTGTATATAAAACATCACAGAACTGGAATGTATAAATGTATTTACTCATGACTATTCAAGACTTTATATGAAGCGTTTGTGTGTGTGTGAAGTGCATAAGTGTGATTTGACAAGCGTGTGAAATTTCAGTTGCTCGCAGCAGCAGTAACAAAGGGAGGATCAGATAGCAGGGAGAAGTAGAGATGGAACTAAAGAAAGAAAGAAAGCGAGGAAAAGAAGGTGGAATCCGATCCGCTGGGGGCTGAGATTTCCCATGACGCACTGGGACGGGAAGCTTCTGTGTGTGTTCATAATGAGACGCCATTATAAACGTACGTGGGCATCTGACATTATAGATTCTGAGTCAGAAAATATCAATACAGCCCCTATTTCCAACCGTATGATAGCAATATATAATAAGATTGTCACATAATCCATAAGAACATCTCATACCATGGTAAAATGGAATGGCTTATTGGATTTATAAATAAGCTGAAAACAATTCGTCCAAGTGATGTAGTTGAGTAGCTGTATAGAATATTTACTTTCTTAACTTTTGCAACTAGTCATATTGACAACTGCACTTTACACACCCATCCATCCATCCATCCATCCATCCATCCATTGTCGTTCTGTCTTTCCATTGTTTGTTTTTGTCTTTCCATCATTCATTTGTTCTGTTTTTCCATCATTCGTTTGTTCTGTCTTTTCAGTGTTCGTTTGTTCATTTGTTCTGTCTTTCCATCGTTCGTTTGTTCTCTTTCCATCATTCGTTTGTTCTGTCTTTCTATCATTTGTTTGTTTGTTTGTTCTGTCTTTCCATCGTTCGTTGGTTTGTATGTTCTGTCTTTCCATCGTTTGCTTGTTTGTTTGTTCTGTCTTTCCACTTTTCATTTGGTCTGTCTTTCCATTGTTCGTTTGTTTGTTTGTTTGTTTGTTCTGTCTTTCCATCTTTCGTTTGGTCTGTCTTTCTATCGTTTGTTTGTTTGTTTGTTCTATCTTTCCATCTTTGTTTGTTCGTTTGTTCTGTCTTTCCATCGTTCGTTTGTTCAATTGTTCTGTCTTTCCATCATTTGTTTGTTCGTTTGTTCTGTCTTTCCATCGTTAATTTGTTTGTTCTGTCTTTCCATCGTTCGTTTGTTTGTATGTTCTGTCTTTCCATCGTTTGTTTGTTTGTATGTTCTGTCTTTCCATCATTCGTTTGTTTGTATGTTCTGTCTTTCCATTGTTCGTTTGTTTGTTTGTTTGTTTGTTCTGTCTTTCCATCTTTCGTTTGGTCTGTCTTTCTATCGTTTGTTTGTTTGTTTGTTTGTTCTATCTTTCCATCTTTGTTTGTTCGTTTGTTCTGTCTTTCCATCGTTCGTTTGTTCAATTGTTCTGTCTTTCCATCATTTGTTTGTTCGTTTGTTCTGTCTTTCCATCGTTAATTTGTTTGTTCTGTCTTTCCATCGTTCGTTTGTTTGTATGTTCTGTCTTTCCATCGTTTGTTTGTTTGTATGTTCTGTCTTTCCATCATTCGTTTGTTTGTATGTTCTGTCTTTCTATCGTTCGTTTGTTTGTATGTTCTGTCTTTCCATCGTTTGTTTGTTTGTTCTGTCTTTCTATCCTTCGTTTGTTCTGTCTTTCCATCTTTCGTTTGGTCTGTCTTTCCATTGTTCGTTTGTTTGTTTGTTCTGTCTTTCCATCGTTCATTTGTTCATTTGTTCTCTTTCCAATGTTCGTTTGTTCATTTGTTCTGTCTTTCCATCGTGTTTGTTCATTTGTTCTGTCTTTCTAGCGTTCGTGTTCATTTGTTCTGACTTTCCATTGTTTGTTTGTTCATTTGTTCTCTTTCCATCGTTTGTTTGTTCGTTTGTTCTGTCTTTCCATCGTTCGTTTGTTCTGTCTTTGCATCGTCTGTTCGTTTTTGTTCTGTCTTTCCAACGTTCGTTTGTTCATTTGTTTGTTCTGTCCTTCCATCGTTCGTTTGTTCATTTGTTCTGTCTTTCCGTTGTTTGTTTGTTCTGACTTTCCATTGTTCATTTGTTCATTTGTTCTGTCTTTTCACCGTTTGTTTGTTCGTTCTGTCTTTCCATCATTCGCTCTGTCATTCTGTCTGTCATTTTGTCTATCAATCTATCTATTGTTCTGTCTATCGTTCCATCTGATAGACTGCATGACCTTAAAATCTTTAAACTTTAAGCTTTTAAAACTACTTCAAACTTTTGAGCCAGGCTTTTTCAAGCCAACATCAAAGTTTGTCTTGACTAACCTTTTTTTATCTAGTTATTTAAATCTCTCTCTCTCTCTCTCTCTCTCTCTCTCTCTCTCTCTCTCTCTCTCTCTCTCTCTCTCTCTCTCTCTCTCTCTCTCTCTCTCTCTCTCTCTCTCTCTCTCTCTCTCTCTCTCTCTCTCTCTCTCTGCAGTGGTTAATAACATTAATCAGCTTCAGTCCTTGATTATTGTGTTTTCTTCATCTACAGCAGCTCAAATGTTCCACACCTGCTGTGTATTAAGTATGGTTTTTGTACAATTTTTACACCACATTTATATTTTTCTTTAAGAAATACAGTGGAATAATGTGACAGGCAGAAGTAGAGAGAAACTAGGAAAAACAGAACAGCTTGCAGTTATTAATTACGAAAATTACAGTCTGCTTTTTTTAACCTCATTATAACGCAGACACATTTTAGGCAAATTTCCAAACGCAAATCCTTGATTTTAAGGCAGTGCTCCGAAAGGCAAATGCTAATGAAATGCATATAAGATGTAAATATTGCACACAAACACATTGTGAAAGGTAAATTTGCTTGGGAATTTATGTGCAGGCCAACTTTGATCTCACAGCATGAAGATTCTGCATAATAACAAGCTCCTAACGGAAAGTGGGCGTGGTCTGTTGCCGGGGTCTCTCAGGGGGCCAATCAAATCACAACAGTGTTTTGTCAGCCAATAAGCAGAGCCGTGATAACAGCCAATGAGGCCTCTGGTGACCACAATTAAAAACACAAAAGGAGAATTCCTCCAGTGAGAGTTTGAGCGTGCTTATGCAGTCAAACACTGTTCTATCTCTCTCGCTCTCTTTCCAGCAGCAGAGATTTCTGCAATATATTCTGCAATATTTCTTTACAGCAGGGCAAATTAAAAAGAAATACCGTTCCTGCTAAGAAAAATAGTACTGCTTTCTCTTTCTAGATCCCTCTTCTGTGGTTTCTCTGCTCTCATTCCCATTTTCTTTCACTCATTCTCGGTCATCTATTGCTCTTTTTTTTCTTTCATTGTCACACTCTGATCCTTCCTGTGCTCTCATTTTCTCTCATCACACCATTTCTCCCCTCCTTTACCAACTCCCTCGTTCCCTGTGCTCTTCTCACTCTTTTCTTCAAACTGCAATCCCACTATCTTTCTCAGAACAACACAACAGAACACACTGCAATAAACACAATACAACAGAAAACAAACAAAAAGAAACCACAATGTTTATATACTATTATCATATTTAATATTTTGAATTAGCTTTTATTTTTATATTTTCAGTTTTCGTTTTAATGTTAGATTAAGTCTTAGTAATTTTATGTGCACTGTACACCAGAATAAGTTGGCAAAACTCAGTTTACTTAAAATATATCAGTTCTGTGAACTTGAAAGAAAAAGAAAATGCGAAATACTCATAAAAGTTAATTTGACTGAACTAATTTGTTTAATTTAAGTGTGTCCTACTCAAACCAATTAATTATTTTGAGCATTAGGGTTTACAGTTAATTTTAATTATATTTCTATTTAGCTTTAATTTCTTTTTTTTTATTTCAGGTTTAGTAATATTTTTAGTTTTAGCACGTCCTTAAAAAGTCATTTATTCATAACTTGGATTCATAATAAAAGGCTTTGCCACAAATAATACTAATACAAATAAAATATTATGATTTAAAAAAATATTTTTTTTTCTTTTTGGTCAAATTTACTTTCCATTCACACTGGTGACAATAAAATACAATTATATTAAATAAAAATATTAAATAAAATATAAAAAATTAGAATATATTAAAAAATAAAATAAGCAATAATATAAACAAAATTAAGTGAAATAAAATATTAAATAAAATATAAATTAGTAAAATAAAATATATAATATTCATGTTCAACTTGGATTTAGTACTTTAACTTATTTTATTTTCAGTTAGTTGTCAAGGCAACATTTCTAATTTTCGTTTAATTTTTTTAAGTTTTGCTTTAGTTTAATAAACAAAAATTAATTTTGAATAGTTGTAGTTTTATTAACAATAACAAAACTGCACAATGGAGCATTAAAACAGTAGAAAACAGCACAACACACATAATACAACAGAACAACTCAATACAACACAACACAATAGAGATACATAATAGAGTACACAGTAGAATAGAACACAAACCAACAGAATAATGCACAACACAACTTTCTGTGGACACTCTGTTGGTGGGACAGTGAAGGACGGTTTGGATGGTTTCTGGCAGCTGTTCAGGATCTCTCTCGCTCTCTCTCTGTCTTTTATATTCTCTTTTTTCCTCATCTTTGTCTTTTCGCTCTCTGTTCTTCCATTACTGCAGAGCTGACATGCTCTCTGGGGGGTTCGGCATATGAGCTATCCTTCTCTCTGTGTGTGTGTGTGTGTGTGTGTGTGTGTGTGTGTGTGTGTGTGTGTGTGTGTGTGTGTGTGTGTGTATATGTGTGATGAACTAACTCTCCTGACCGCCTCAGGATCACGTCTCCGAGGATTTCTGGTCAGAAGGAAGATTCTCTGTCAGGTCTCTCTCTCTCAATCGGCTCAGCGCTGTAAAGGAGAGAAGTAGGTCGTCTCACCTCAGGAGAAGTGAAGTGTGTTTATGTGCGAGTGTGTGATAGATAGTGAACGTATTGTTATTCCAGCAGCACGCTGAGGTTTTTTTTGCAGGTGAAAGCCGCAGTAGTGTGTAAGGACTTGCTGACTCCCGGAGAGGAAAGATGTACAGTCGTGTAAGACAGAGATTTATGGTGTCAGTTCTTATATGTGTGTGTGTATGTATAGAGGACTGTCTTTGTGACTGAATCTCAGATTTCTACTCACAACAACACAGAGATCTAATCACATCCAACAGAATCTCACTGTTCACAACACCATATAGTCCAGCACAACAAAGGTCAACTCAACATACTGTAGAACAACTCAACATAGGCCTGTCATACATAAACAGTTTATTTTATTTATTTATTTATTTTTATATTTTTAATTTAATTAATTTTTTTATTTTTATTTTGTTTTGTTTTTTTATTTTATTTGTTTGTGTATTTTATTTTTGGTTTTATTATTGCTTATGTTATATTATTGTTATGTATTTAATTTTATTAATTTATATTTTATTTTATTTCATTTTTATTTTTTAATTGTTGCTCACATTTTATTTTTTTATTTTTTGTATTTTATTTTTTTATATTTTATCTTATATTATTTTATTTTCACCAAAATTTATTATAATAATAATAATAATAATAATAATTATTATTATTATTATTATTTGTTCAAAAGATTTTAAAGTCAAAATCAAAGTTTTATATATAAGCTAGTGTGCTCCAAAACAATGACAAAATTCACATTTCAAAGATATGTGTTACAGTCTCTCACTTTCGCAAATATGGATCAATGATTTTGATGACATCACTCTGCACTTCAACTTCTCATCAGATTTTCTGTCCAATCAAATGCTCTATAGAACCTGAAGCATCCCACCCCCCTACATTATAAACAGACGCTGAAGCTGTGGCTGAAATCGGTCACTTGTTTACGCTATTACTATTTTCTACATGGTGAATGACACATAGTGCACTATATAGGGGATAGGGAACGATTCAGAGAGTGTAAATATGGTTTCCATTGGGGCGAATGAAGTCTGGTTTCACGTTAGTGTCATGTGAACCGCCGCAGCGCACACACAGTCTGCTCCGTTCCAGAGACACGAGAGCACAGAGTGGATCACATGATCGAGTCTACGCAGACCACAAAATGTATCGGATCCATTTGAATTCTACACAGAATGCTGTATTTTAAAGCGATATGGAGGATATTATGAGGAGAAACGGTTAGAGATTAGGAGGAAACTGCAGCTTTACTGAGCTCAAAGGGCTTTGGCCGAGATGTGATATAAACAAAACGCTATTGGCTATTTTAAAAAAGGGGAGGAGCTGTCGATATGTCCGCCCCGTCTTCCTGTTTCAGTGGAAATTACGTCAACACATTGAATAATGCTGCGCGTTTCAAGACACTTCAGTGGGCCATTAAAGTCTTTTATTATGAATCCGAAACTTGAATAAATGACTTAAATGACTGTGTATTATGCTTTTACAAGTTACAAACAAAACAGAGAATTAAATCGTTATTCACAATTATTTCTAATTGTTAGCCAAAATTCACAATCATCACAGGCCTACAATAACAAAAACACAAGCAATATAATAAAAGCTCCTCATGTCACCAAACACTTTTAAAAACAATCACAGAGCTGGTGTCAGCATTACGCTTTGTACTTCAACATAGAGTAACTCAACACTTACAGTGATACAGTACCAGCTGCGCTTCACATTTCTATCCATAACAACTCCCAGAGTGCATCTATGTCTATATCATTATGTTTCCAACCAACAGAGCTTGAAATCTTGTCTGCGTTTCATTTCATTAGTGCAATTTTTCATCTCCAACTCAATTTGAAATCTTGCATTACGTTTCCATATTTACTAGCGTCTTAAAACTTTAATATACGAATCCTCCTGCTCATCATTAATAAATTCTAGTTATACCAGGAATCATGTTTCTGAGAAGTGCAGATTTGTATGCTGACATCTTTTTTTCATTGGGGTTTGAGTGCGTTTTGATTTGAAACGGGTTTTTTGTGTCAGTGACAGAATGGCCCGGTCTTAACGTTGGCGTCAAAGTAAAATATTTAAGGACGGAGGGTGCTTTACATGCTAACGAGGAGTGGTGTGCCTGTGACACACATAACCGCTGGACTAGAACACAGAGATGTGGTGTCTGCATGCTTCGGCTTGATTGATGTTTAATATAACCTTGAGCGTTCACACACAACTCAGTGTCAGCAGGGTTTGGTTCACACTGTGCCTATTATTCACACAGAGATACAGATGAGAGGAAAACTGTCGTTTTGGCAACTGTAACACAAAAGTGATTCAGACAGCATTTTGTATCACACCTTCTGTTTCATTTTTATATTTCGGTACATCTTGTATTTCTTGCTCTATCTCAGTCTCTGTAACCGATGATATTTTATTTAGCTTTATTTGTACATAAATTTCAAACATAACGCTGAGACAGCTATTATACTGAGGAAAAGTCTTGGGAAAGCAAGTCCAAATGGGCTTATTCAAAGTACTTTTACCTCAAGTTATAAAGGAAACAAAGAAAAAGAAACGTTATTGTGAAAGAAGAAGTTGACTTTTAAAGCTATGAGGAAAGACAATAAGGATTGCGAAGGAACATTTGCATTGCTCAGCTGTTATAAAACTAATGTATTCGAATTGCAATTCATTCATGCTGGAACAAGGGAGTTGTGACATAATTTCACTCATACAGGCAACAATGTACATCCTGCAATTAATGGTTGTCGCTCTTCCGCTAATTGTTTAATACCAGACAGCAGGGCCTTTTTATGAGACAGCAAACTGGTCCAATGATGGCCTGAAGAAAGCTGAATTGAAGAGAATCTTGTAGAGTCATGATGATTCTGGAGGTAGAAATCTGTAAAAGAGTTGTTGTACCGACTTCGGTCACAAGTCGGCACTGAAATTTTAAAAATCTGACGTTTTGAGTGCTGTTGAGTGGATTCATTAACACCTCTGATTGGCCATTGTGTTCACGCGCTCATCAGATATGTCTGTGATTGGCTACAATGATCAATGCTTCAAAAACGTAAATAGTCATCAATGACGCTCTTAACCGAGCGCTTACACAAGATACACACGGGAGCGTTTGAAAGCAGGCGTCTGTCACGGACCAGTCCCGCTTTCAAATTTAAACACTTCTGTGTACTTTCAAAGGCTCACGTCTGTTGATCATTGTAGCCTATCACAGACATATCCGATAAGCGCGTGAACTCAATGGCCAATCAGAGGTATTTACGAATCCCCTCAACAGCGCTCAAAGCATCACATTTTTAAAATTTCAGTACTGACTTGGCACCGAAGTCGGTACTTTTGACAGCTATAATCTGTAAGTAGTCTCAGAGCAGACTGAAGGACACATTTGCAGGTTGTTGATTTCATATGCATTGAGAATTGGTTTCTAGTGTGAAATGTTTACCACAATTCAGTGTTGTCGTCAAAACCAGCTCATTCAAGTCTAAGTTAAGACTGAGACCAGAATAGGGTTGAGTTTGAGTGAAAACCAAGACCAGAAGAAGATTGAGTCTGAGTTAAGAACAAAATCACATGCTCCAGAGTCCAAGATCTTGAAAATATGCTCGTCGACAAGGACTCAAGACCGTATTTTCTTATGGAATGTGGAGCATGTGAACTTAGTCTTACTCAGAATCAGTCTTCTTCTGATCTTCAGCACTAAAATGAGCTGGTTTCGACTACAACACTGCCATGATGTTCTAACAAACTACTTCTGGAGAAGATGTAGACAGACTAAATAAAATCAGTCATTGTACACTTAAAAATGATGGGTTAAAAACAGCCCAATTTGGGTTGTTTGGCAACCCATCGTTGGGTCAAAATTGGGCAAACCCAGCATTGGGTTGTTTTTACCCAGCTGGTTTGGGTTAAATGTTTGACCCAACATGCTGGGTTGTTTTTATTAAACTCAACTATTGATTAAAAATTACTATATTGCTAGCTTAACATGAACCCAAAATACACTGAAAATTAAAATCAAACACAGAATTACTAGAGTAACAACGCAGGCAACAGTAATAACAAAAAGATGAACATTTATTAATAAGCAAGAACACCCAGGAATGCACCGAAATATAGGCAAGAGTTAAAACTACGTGTACATGTGTGAGTGAAAAAGTACAGAAAAGAATGACAACTCAATTATACAACTTATACCGTTAAGCAAAATTGCTTTTTAAAAGTGAAATATTTACATTTGAAAACAATTTGACCATATTTCACTTGTTTTTTTTCTCACATCAATGAACAGACTAAGACCAAAACTCGCTGCAGCCAGTTTTCAAAGTTCTCTCTCCTCTCCGCTTCGATTCGTTTTCAGTATTATAACGAATAAAAATCAGTTTATTCAAGGAAAAAGGCGTTTCCATCATGAGAGACGACCGATGCTGACTGACATCTCATCTCTGTATATTGCGTTGCATTAAATAAAATGATTTACAGCACTGTAAAGACTTTATAGACTAAATAAAATGTATACAAACCTTTATTTTACCGAAGTAAAGCACCAATTCGGCGGCGTTGAGATCTGCTCTCTCCTGACGAGGATGCAAAAAGCCCTCGCTCTGTGTAACCCAACAGCTGGGTTGCTGTAGTAAACAAGACACTGCTGGGTTGTTGCGTTGGAGGGCGGGTGGGGAGGGGTGTATCTAGCCTCTAACCCAACGGCTGGGTTACACAAAAACTACCCAACCATGGAAAAAATAACCCAACAGGCTCAACCCAGCATTTTTTAGAGTGTAAATGATTTATATGTTGATAGTTACTAGTTTGTAGTCATGTTCTGCAGACAATATTTGTCTAAATATAGCTCTTGTTAAGAGGGAAACTTGCCCGCAAGCCATTGTAAAGCTCAACATGTGAGTGAATCATTCATTTGAATTGGTCTTTTCAATCAATCACTCAAACCAAATCACAATTCTTGAATGATTCATTAGCAAATTGGCAGTTGTAGAAATACTTATCCTGCAGTTACAACTGACTGGAAAAATCATGGGATTTCATTGGTCAAACAAATGTGTCATGGGGTAGTATAGATTAATTATTATATATTAAGTTAACAGGCTTCATTCTTTTGATGGAACCAATATTTTTGGGGGGGAATTTACAGCTAACTTTATTATCTATGAGGACAGTATATTAAGAAATATAGTGTGGTGGACAATTTGACATAAAAAGAGGACATAATTTCTGTTGTAGTTACTAGTGAGTTGTTCAGCACAATGGTCAGCCTCCATTGTTTTATTGTGCTTTATAGAAAAATATTGAGTTAAAATAGCATGTAAAGGTACAATCACATTTACCATTGTTCAGTGACGGAATCCAGTCATTTCAGTAGGAATCCGCACTATTGGAAATTTCGCTTTATACATCTGTACAAAATTGACTGTAGACAATGGACATTTGTGAAATTTTGCTAATGTGGCCTCACCTTAAGTGCTTTTTAATGTTGTGGCATGATTTATTGGAGTTTTTGAGCAATATCAGTATTCAATATTGGTTTATGTGAGGGTGTTTAAAAGTTTTTCCTTGAGCACCTGGGCAACAATCTAAATCTTTTTCTCATGTTTGATCGCTCTCTTTCTCACACGCACATACACAGGCTGATGTTTAACTCTTTCCCCGGCAGCGTTTTCTGAAAAAGTTGCCAGCCAGCACCAGCATTTTTGATCATTTTCACAAAAATTTCCCATAATATTTAGTTGTATGAATATTTGAACAAACAATATATCAAAAGAAAGAACAGAGCTTCTGCTTTTAAAGAAGAAAAAGAAAAAACATTTTACTCTAGCTTCATTCCTCTTTTTAATCAACACTTGAATGTGGGTAAGTTACATAAAAAAGCATCATCTTGAAGAAAAAGCTGAGAAAATCACATTTTTGTCAAAGACTTCATCAGGATCAGATTCAGAACAATGATCAAAACATAGATTGAGTTGATCGAGTCCGTCAACACTCCCAAAGCTTCATAGTCATTACCCCTTCATGGGTTCAACATTTCATTCGGTAGCATTAGGCAGTTTTGATTTATATACTGTTTAATGTTTGATGAGCGCCTTCTGGTTTACGCAGATCTTCTTCTTCGCTTGTTTTTGGATACGAAGATTCTGTACTATTTTAGAAGATGAGTAATAGCGCCCCCTACCATATAACAGTGAAAACACTCGTAAATGGCAGGGAAGCATTGTGTCATAAATGATGGAAAATCTCGTCAATGCCAGGGAAAGCGGTAATAAGGATGACTGACCATGAAGTGAACGCCACACATTTCACAACATAAAACAGCACAGCTTAACTCGGCATACCGCAGATGCACAATAATGAACCTGACAAGAGGGAATCACACAACTTTTCTCTCACACAAACGCACACTTGTTCTGCCTTTCTTTGTCTTATGCATAATACATTCACTCTTCACTGGCAGCTTTGAACTCACTGTCCTTCTCTCTCTTGCTCACTTTTTTCTCTGAGGGGTTTTTCTCTGCTTCTGCAGGTCGCATGATTGCATGAGGGACCACCAAATCACAAACGTCCCCTCTCACACACACACACACACACACACACACACTGTTCTTGTTAGCGCTGTCCGTTTAGCCGCAGCATGTGTGAAGAAAGCGTGTGTATGTGTGTGTGTGTGTGTGTGTGTGTGTGTGTGTGTTCGGAGGTCTTTGGCTCAGACTGACAAGACGCTTACAGAAACCAGTGCCAGCAGCAATAAAGATCCCGCTCCAATTAATGACACCAAAACAACCACACACACTCAGAGTTCATCAGAACTCTGTTATGGAAATGGCCATTTGTTCTCCCTCACTTCCTCAATGTGACAGAATATTTGATTTGTTGTCATACACAGATGAAAAAATATAAACAGTAGCACAAAAACACTAATATGCACTAGGGATGTCAAAAAAAAACAGTATTTAGGAATAAATTTGACGCTAAATTTATATAGGTCATTGACGAAGGTTTTTAAAAGTGTAAAAAAAACCTAATGGAGATATAATTAATTAATTAAGTTTTATTAAGTGTTAACAATGAGATTATGTGGTTTTTATAATCAATTAACACTGCTTTTGTCATTTTTTACAAGATGGACAAAATTTGTCACCAAAAAAGTCATTCGGTTTAACCAAAATTTAGGTTTTACCGCATGACACTTTTGGTTATACCAAATGACGATATTTTCAAACAATGCTAACAGGCTGATATCTAGCTAGTTAAACAGGACAAGGACAATCAAACATTTTATATTTAGTACAAGTTTTTAAAATATTACAACATTCTCCATGTTTTATAGCGGTTGTACCGAATGACCTGATGTTTCGGGACATGCGTATGAGCAAGTGAAAACATGAATTTTTCAAATAGTTAAGAGAGAGTTAGTTACTTTGCTTCACAACCATGTGGTCCTTTGCAGGTGTCTGAATGATGTCACATCCTGTCACATGATATTGAACGCATGACTTGATCCAAAATGGTCCCTTTATATTGTTTACTCTGAATGACATCAATGAAATTAATTTTGCCGGACATTCTTTCTCATAACAAAGTAACGACTTCTACACATAATTTTAATACCATTTTGCACTATGTTGATATATGATGTTATAAAATCATGCCAGAATAAAAAAATATATACATTTATTACATTTTAAGATATTTTGAAATGACTGTATTGGCTTTTGGACGGTTAAACCGAATGACCTTTTGAATCTTTAAAATACCTTTATATGTAGCAAAATATAATTAAAACCTTTTGGATTCAATAAAAGTGATCTAGTTGTACTACCTTACATACTTTGGATGTCATATCTTTGTTTTTTTATCATTATTAAGGCCTTAAAAATGGCCTGTCACGTCATTGACCCATATCTTTCTGCAGTATCTGTAGTACAGAGTTCTGTCTGACAGTAATATCAGCCTTAATGTTTAACATTTTTTGTAGATCTGGCCTCATCTGGTCAGTTTTTAAAAGCATCATAGATGCATCCTTTGCTGCCTATGATATCTCAAAATCCTGTGCGTTTAGAGTGTGGGTTGGTGGAAAGAATAATAATGTGTAATGGTGTGGTTGAGAGTAAATGCATTTATAAATGTCCATTTTTTTCAGATTCCATTTCTACTGAGAAACAAGCATTATAGTCATAAAATATTCACTTGGTTATGTCTAAAGCTCACTTGAATTTGTTCCAGATCATTAGACGTGACATTATTGTGCCTTGGAGGCCTGTCTGAAACCAGAGTCTGTATCTTCATGCAGAGACATTGTCTATGAAGTCATTGACTAACAAAGCCCTTTAAATAACACACAAGGTTTTAGTAAGTAATAAGTACTCCATGCCAAACATACCCTCTACCCTGTGTTCTTGGACCCCAAGAGATGGGCATTTGTGTTGCCTGTTCAAAAACGTATTGCGTTTTTGTGATGCCTTGTTCTAGCTAAGAAAAACAGCTTTTTGTTGTTTAATTTGGCCGTTTATATATAAACACCCTATTGGACTCTAGGTCATTTCTAATTGGTCAAAAACTCTCCTGACATTAAATTTTCTGGCATTGGTATCAACTACTGAAGTTTTGGTATTGTGACAGCACTAATACACATACAGACATTTATAAGGATCGCGTCAGTCCGGCTTTTCTTAAACGTGGAACTGAAGTGAAAGGATCATGCCACGGTCAGTAGATATCAGAATATCTCACACACACACTTGTCATTTAGAATTCTCTCTGTTATGGAAATGCGCTTTGTTCTACATCACTTCCTCTCTGTTTCTCGGAATATTGGATTGGTCGTCACGTAACGCACACGCATTCAGATGCAGTGGAGCGCTGCGGCTTTTCTTAAACGCAGAGCTGTCAGTGAATGGATTAAATGCAGTTTACAGATAACAAAATATCAGCAGATAAATGCTTACAAACATTTTCCATTAGAAAAGAAAACACAAAGCATGACCTTTTCAATGCAGTTTTACTTTAGAGTATTTATTTTTCATATGTGAATGAGCCATACAAGTTCAAGTTCATTAATGTTCCCGCACTGCATTTTGCAAAGCGTGGTTCGCAGTACATACAGTATGTTTTGGTTATGTTTGCGTGACTGCGTGAAATATGTGTCGTAGTTATTTTAGTGTGCAATTGTATTGACAATGGCTTGTCATAATGGCTTTATGTATTGATAATGTTTTGTACTTAGGTGGATAATGGCCTTTTATTGATAATGTGTGGGTTTTTTGTAGTTAATTTCTGTGTGTGTGTGTGTGTGTGTGTGTGTGTGTACTGTGTACCACTGTGGGAGCCAGTATGATCAATAGCCTGTACTGATAGAACAGTTGGCAATGTTTTTTGTTCACATCCCACCTAGTCGTAGGAACATTCTAAAAAATTTGGCTAACATTACATAAAGGTTGCATAATTTTTTTTTAAATATTTATAATGGAAGTTCTAATGATGTTATCAGTGTTTGATAAAAGTTCTCACAATGTTATGTGAAAAAGTTTTTAGATAAACATTGTTTGAAAGTCAGTGTAGTGTGAAGTTCTGAGTGCTACGGCTAAAAAAAAGCTAAATATTTTTATAGTTACAATAATAATTGTTATAATTACACTGCCCTCTAAAAGTTTGGAAACACCCCTGGCAAAGTGTGGTTTTGGACGATATCAGCATAAATCCTTATCATTTTTTGGTGTAAATACATTAAAGTAACTTGACATTATCATTGAAGACCAGCAATAATAATTTTCATTTTGATTACATAATGATGGCAATATATACATGTCAAATTAATATGTATAATTAATAATATTTATTATAATAATTGTTTAACACATGATCAAAGTAATGGTGTTGTGTTACCTTTATATTAAGCTGTATTTTATTTAACTTGCTAGAAGTGAGAGTTTTGAAATACTAAAAATTGGCTAACATTACATGAAAATTGTGTAATTTTTCACATATTGTTAATGGAAGTTCTAATAATGTTATTAATATTTGATAAACATTCTCACAGTGTTATGTGAAATAGTTTTTAATGCAGTTTTTGAAAGTGATTGAAGGCTCATTTTGAAGTTCTCATACCACTACTAAAAAAAATTGTATTTTTCAGTTCCAATTCCAATTTAGTTCCAATTTTTTAGCTCTAATTCTAATTGTTCAATGAATATTTAAAGTGAAGTTGATGCTTTACTCTATATTAAGCAGTTTTTATCTGACTACATATTCAACAACACAATTTGCTAAGTTGCTAATACAAATGTTTAGTGAAAAATTATAAAAAATGTATAGAACCTCATTTGAAGTTGCTGTACAGTAGTCAAACAGGACATTTTAACATACCAATTACCAAAACTAAACGTTCAAAAAATTTTTTGAATATATATATATATTTTTTTTTTTTTTAAGCTATGTAGTTTTGATAGTGTGTAAGTGTACAGTATGCACTGCGGTGTTTGTGTTGGGCGTATGATATGCATTTTTATTGTGTTGTGTAAAGTCTCTGGCCAGCTGAGCCTGAGATTTGGTCAGTCTAAACAAGGCTTTAGGGGAGACAAGATGCTGTTTGCGTACTGAACCTTGACTGCTCTAAAATGTCTGCTGGTTTTAATCTGACAGACTGTCTGTCAGTGTATGTGGACACAAAGAGAGAGAAAAAGAGTGTGACAGAGAGAGAAACTGAGAGAACAGACCCGGAGAAATAAAATAAGCTGATCTCTGCATTTTGAGTACTGTGTGTGTATGTGTGTGTGTGTGTGTGTGTGTGTCTTTTCCAATTTGTGGGACTGAGTTGGTGAATGTGCTGTAGGATATCATTAGAGGTGGAAAGGGATGTGTATGTGTGTGTGTGTGTGTGCTGAGTCATATGTGGGCTGACCACAGCAACTCCATTCTTCGTGTGTATATTTTGTGTATGCATGTGTGTTTTTTTGTGGGCAAAAGTTGGACACTGTGTGTGTGCATGGTAAGGTCAGTGCTGCACTTTTGTGGACTGGAACACATCCTAACTGTCCCGCAGGGCACACACAAAACAATCAGTGTCTAAAACAAGAGTTGATGTACCATACCAATACACATACACACATGCAAAATGCCTTACTTGCAAACATGAACTCACAAACAATACAAATTGAGAACGTACCTTAGACTACTGTTGTTTTGGTATTGTATTAAGCTAATTATAACTTAGTAACCCTAAATAAAAACATTTGAATTTTTAGAATTTTATTCATTGGATTTATGAATCATTTTTCCAATTTAGGTCCCCAAAGACTTTCAGATTCAGCTAACTACTTGGGACTATTTTGTTAGATAAGTATAGTTAAGTAAACCCACACACACAGACATCCTCTCCAGCAGTACTTTATCATAACCAGTATATTGCTGAATCCACAACATTTTGTCCTTTCTCAAGTGCTTTTTTAAAACTATGTCATATAATGAATGTGTGTGTGTGTGTGTGTGTGTGTGTGTGTGTGTGTGTGTGTGTGTGTGTGTGCGTGTGTCATGGGTTGTATTTTTGATTTTTTCGTTCTCTATAATTATTTTGTTCCTGACTTGCATTCTCCTGCTGTTTTTTCTTCTTCTGTGTAGAGTGTGTGTGTGGGTAAGTGAATTTTCCTGAATTGCATCCTCCTGGTTTTTCTGTAGTATATAATTGTGTGTCAGTGTCCATTTTGAGACCTGGGTAGTGATGTCATTCGGCTTGCGGTTGCCTGGCTACCAGCCCTTCTATGGTACACAACTTCCTTTGCTTGCGTTTGATCTTTTTGACTGTTCCCTAGTGACCCCTGAGCTTTAGATATGAAAGGTCAGGTTGTCATGTCATCTGCTCTGCCTAATGCCTTTCTTTTTTTGTTTCCCTCTTTCTCTAGGATGGGTTTGGTGATGGGATGGCAGTGAGCATGGCCCTTTGGGCAGGCATATTGGCCATTCTTCTGCAATTGGCCCTCTTGCTGTTCTTCTCTCTGCCTCCAGGCCACTGCCAAGGTGAAAGGTCCCGCCTACAGTTTACTCAACCACTGTACCATGCGTCAGTCTACGAGAACTCAGCCGCCCGCACCTATGCTGCCAGCAAGGTGCGCATGGGGGTCCCTCTCCAGCATCACTCCTGGGAGGTGAGGTACCGCATCACCTCTGGGGACGAGGAAGGATTCTTCAAGGCTGAGGAGTACACTCTGGGTGATTTCTGCTTCCTGCGGATACGAACCAAAGGGGGGAATGCTGCCATCTTGAACCGTGAAGTTCAGGACAACTACTTGTTGACAGTGAAAGCTTCCATTAAGGGGGATACACTAGAGGCCTGGACTAAAGTTAGTGTGCAGGTGTTGGATATGAACGACCTTAGACCACTTTTCTCCCCTACCACGTATTCAGTTACCATTGCAGAAAGCACACCCCTACGCACCAGCATAGCTCAGGTCACTGCCACGGATGCAGACATAGGATCGAATGGAGAGTTCTATTACTTTTTCAAGGAGCGAATGGAGCTGTTCGCTGTGCACCCAACTAGTGGAGTTGTTTCTCTCAGTGGGAAGCTGGATGTTGACACTCAAAGCCGCTATGATCTTGAGATCCAGGCTGTGGACCGGGGAATGAAGCTCTATGGGAATAACGGTGTAAGCAGTACAGCCAAACTGTTTGTTCATGTAGAACGGATTAATGAGCATGTGCCCACTCTGAGCGTTGTTACATTATCACCTGTATGGACTGAGAAGTCCCCTGTCATAGCTGTGATCACCGTAGAGGATCTTGACGAAGGGGCAAATGGAGAGATTGAGACGGTCAGCATTGTGGCTGGGGACCTTCTTGAGCTCTTCAGCATTGAAAGGACAGAGATGCCAAGTGAAGAAATGGTGGATAAGGAAGTTAGTCAGACAGGATCTAATGAGTTTGTCCTTCGTGCAACAGAGCAGTTCGACTGGGACAGCTATCCATTTGGACTAAACCTCAGCTTGCAGGCTCGGGATCGTGGAACACCTCAAAAGTTCTCTGCTGTGCACATGGTGCACTTACGACTGTCACGACCAGCCCCGCCGGAAGTCACATTTCAGAAGGAGGAATATGAGGTTCTCTTGAGTGAAGTTGCCCCTCCTGGAACTGTTGTGGAGGCTGTGAAACTCCAGCCAGAGCCAGATGATGCTGAGTACATCCTAACCCCATCTGCTGATTCAGGGTTCTTCAGTATCAACACCATGACAGGTGTCATCAGCACGGCACGTTGGCTCACCCAGCTCACACAGCAAGTATTTGAGCTAGAGGTCTTAGAAGTAGACAGTGACCTTAGGGTCAAGGTTAGAGTCATTCTTGAGGATGCCAATGATAATGCACCTTTATTTGCTCAACAGTCTTATGAGGTATTTGTCAATGAAAGTGTTGCCGTAGGCACTACTGTTGTTGTGGTGACTGCTTCTGATGGTGACCATGGGGAAAACGGGTACATTACATACAGCATGGCTAGCTTGACACAGTTACCTTTCAGTGTGCAGCAGTTCACCGGAGCAGTCACAACAACACAGGAGCTGGACTTTGAATCATCTCTAGAGAGTTTTAGTTTTGTGGTTCGTGCTTCTGACTGGGGTTCCCCATATAGGCGTGAAAGTGAAGTCAACGTCACTGTGCACCTAGAGAATGTTAATGATAACAAACCCCTATTTGAGAAAGTGGCCTGTGTTGGCGTAATCTCTCGAGACCTTCCGGTAGGTGAGGTCATCGCCACAATGTCTGCCATTGATATTGATGAGCTAGAGCTGGTCAAATACAAGATCCTCTCAGGGAATGAGCGAGGGTACTTTGACTTAAATCCTGATTCCGGTGTCATGACCTTACACCACTCACTCAACACTGTGGCACCCAAAAACTCCTTCAGTCTAAAAATTACTGCCACAGATGGGGAACACTTCTCTGATCCTATGTTTGTAAACATATCCGTAGTGCAAGGGAAGACACCGCCCAAGAGCTTTAGTTGTACCGAAACAAGAGTTGCCCAACGTCTAGCCGAGAAACTTCTGAAGAAAGCCAAAGCTAGCAGTAAACCCAAAATAGAAGAAGGCTTTATTGACCTGTTCTCTGTAAACCGTCAGTCACCTCAATTTGACAAATCCTTCCCAACGGACATTACTGTACGTGAGGATGTAGAAGTTGGCATGAGTGTGTTTCAGGTAAAAGCCTTTGATGGAGACACAGGGTTCAATGGACAACTCTTATATGCCATAGCTGATGGCAACACAGACAGTTGTTTTACTATTGGAATTCTGAATGGTATAATAAGCATCTTCCTTCCTCTAGACCGTGAGAAGACTGACCGCTACCTTCTAAACATCACACTGTACGATTTAGGCCAACCTCAAAAATCCACCTGGCGGCTTCTTACGGTTTACATAGCAGACGCAAATGACAATGCACCTCAGTTTCTTCAAGATGGTGGCTACCAGGCCCGCATTCCCGAAAACACCCCTGTTGGTACTGAAGTCATTCAAGTGGAAGCTACTGACAAAGATCAAGGTCTCAATGGCGAGATCCAGTATTCTCTACTCACCAGCACATCACAATTTGGCATTAACAGCTCCAGTGGGATTGTGTATGTTGCGGGTCAGTTGGACCGTGAGTTTGTTCCCTTCTTCATATTAAAAGTGGAAGCACGAGATCGAGCAGAGCGAGCAGCCCAACAGTTTTCTGTAACAACACTTAAAATCTCACTCGAGGATGTTAATGATTGTCCACCTGCCTTTATCCCAAGTGTCGTCAGTGCCCGTGCACTAGAAGACCTCCCAGTGGGCACTGTCATTGCCTGGTTGGACACACAAGACCCTGACCTGGGACTTGGAGGGCAGGTGCGATACTCACTCGCTATTGACTATGATGGCCGTTTTGAGGTCGACAAGACTAGCGGTGCCATTCGTCTTACCAAGGAGCTGGATTACGAAACTCAACAGTTCTTCAACCTAACAGTTCGAGCAAAGGACAAAGGCCGACCTGTTTCGCTCCTGTCAGTTAGCTTTGTTGAACTGGAGGTTGTGGATGTCAACGAAAACCTGTATGCACCATATTTCTCAAATTTCGCAATGAATGGATCAGTAAAAGAGAGTGTTCGGATCGGGACTTCTGTGCTCCAGGTCTCTGCACGGGATGACGACACAGGCAGGGACGGCGAGGTGCAGTATTCCATACGTGACGGCAGTGGTCTTGGAAGATTCACCATTGACGAAGAAACAGGTATGTGTTGATTATATTTTTAATGTTTAATTTCATTCAATGCTCAAAATCTGACAATTTTGTTGAATATATTGTGGCTTCCTTGTACAGTTAGCTGCAGTCTTTCATTCAGTGTGAGGTAAAAGGCTACCGCTATAAGGTAACAAATCTTGTTTTTTTTTTTTGTTTTTTTTTCCTCACAGGGTTTTTTTTTTTTAAGTCACATTATTGTAGTGTTTTAACTAGCTAACTTTGCCTGGTGTAATCACTGGAAATTGAATAGAGCTTAATATATTGTAGATGGAGCCTATATGGTGATGCTAATATGTAAAGGGAAAAAAACACTTCCTGGGACACAAATGAAGAGCGAACAGGCTTCAGTGGTTTGTCTGTCACCTCAGGCCAGTTAAACACTGCATTGGCCTACATTTTTTTTAGGTCGAGTTTTGACAGTTGAGATGGAGGGGGAACGATTGAAGTATGATGGAAATTTGATAGTGTTATGGTTAATGTTTCATACACTGCATTCAGTTCATGTGCAATGTTTTGATAGTATCATTTGTTTTTGTCCAGTTTTTACGTTAGACAAAGTGGGTACATGTACGTGTGTGTGTCGGCGAATAATGATTTCTGCATAATAATATGTGTGTATGTGTCAAAATGTGTGTGCGTGTGAGGTTGATTTATGTGTTGAGCCACCGTCGAGTGGACTGAATTACCACACAAAGCTCTTTTATTTACATTCATTGCAGTTGTCATGTCATTCTGTCTGACCCAGACACTTAGCTTTAACCTTCAATTTTTTTCCTTCTCCACTTTTCTCTCACTCTGTCATTCTCTCTTTCCCCTAGACAGTTTGTTTTCCGTCAGCTAAACCGATAGTATCTGGGGTTTTATTAGTGTTGCTTCTTAGGTTAAGCATCACTATTACTATTACTCTTACTTAGGGTTATGGATTTGAACAAACTCCTGACAATAAGTATTTAATGATAAAACTGGCAAAAAAAAAAAAAAAAAAATCCCATACACTTACATAGTCGGAAGCAAGGACTACAAAATAAGAGATGTGTTTGATCTTTTGACTCAAACCAGTATAAAACTTTCTATAAGCTACTTGGCAACCACATAGCAATACCCTTGGAACTGCATAGCAACACATTAAAAACCAATCAAAACACTTTGGCAACCACATACCAAGATTCTGGCATTCAACCACAACACAGCTAGTTATACACAGGCAATCACCACTAACATTTTTTTAAGTCTAGGAGACCAAGAAATCCACAAAGCAAGATGAAGTATGTGTAACAGTGCATGTATGTGATATCCGTCAGCCTGTAAGGTGGCAGAGGTACAATAAACTGTGAAAAAGAAGTGTTCCTGTTGGAAAATCCAGCTTCAAGCTGGTAGCTGTGTTTTGGAAGCTTGTTTCTAATAGAGCCAAGCTGGTCATTAGCTAGTGCAAGCTGGTTGATCAGCCATCATGTTCCAAAAGCCAGCTTAAAGGATTAGTTCACTTTAAAATGAAAATTTTACTCACCCTCAAGCCATCCTATGTGTATATGGCTTTCCTCTTTTCTGATGAACACAATCAGAGTTATATTAATAAATATCCTGACACATCAAAGCTTTATAATGGCAGTGAACGGGGCAACGGGTTTGAAGCTCAAGAAAGTGCATCCATCCATCATAAATGTACTCCACACGGCTCCGGGGGGTTAATGAAGGCCTTCTAATGCAAAGTGAAGCGCTTGTGTAAGAAAAATATCCATATTTAACAAGTTATGAAGTAAAATATCTAGCTTCCGCCAGACCACCTTCTGTATTCAACTTACAAAGAAAGCATAATTGATGCAACGTCAGTTACGTTTTTTGAATACAGTTGAATACAGAAGGTGGTCTGGCGGAAGCTAGATATTTTACTTTATAACTTGTTAAATATGGATATTTTTCTTACACAAATGCACCCCAATCTATGAGTAAAGCTTGGGGTAATTTTCATTTTAAAGTGAACTAATCCTTTAACCACATTAAACTGGTATGTTCCCGGTCCAAGTTTGTCTACTATCTAATAACCAGCAAGAAACCAGCTACCATGTTTCAGGCTAAGCTAGATTTTTCCAGCAGGGGTTTGATAAGAGTGTGTATGTTTATAACTTTATAGTTTAAAAAAAAAAAAAAAAGTGTATGTGCAGATGAGGTCGATGAAACTTCAGAGAGACAGAGGGGAAAAAAAGAGAGATTGGATGAAAGAGTTCGGGGTTCAGAGGCCAGAATGGTGTGTGTGTGTTTGTGTGTCTACTCACCCGCAAGCTGCCTGAAAATGATCTGGAGGTTTCAAAACGACCCTCAGATCTCCTGTGGTCTTTCACCTCTCCTTGGAATAAAGGAATAAGAAAATGGAAGGAAAGCCATGAAAATCTGTCCATTTCTTTTTAGTCTGAAATGAGAGGGTTCACCATGGCCTTTAAAGGGCATGATTCACACACAATGGTGCAGAACAGTCGCCTTCTACTTTTTAAACCCTGCTACAACTCACTGACAGCAACAAAGCAAAGTATATTCAGCTCTTTACTTTAGTACTGTGGTAAGAGTGGTTTAAAAACGTGGTTTTGTGAGATTTGTGTCCTGGCAGCAGGTGGATCAGTGTCTGTCAAGAGTCGACTTTGAGTCTTTGAGGATATCACACCTGCCTTGAGGCGTGATTTTTATTTTTATTTTTTTTTAAAGGCTGTAGATATTTCAGGTGTCATTTGAAGTTGTGATTTTGAGGTGCAAGGCTTTTTGACAGCAAAAAAAAAAAAAAAACTATATATATATATATATATATATGTGTGTGTGTGTGTGTGTGTGTGTGTTTGTTAGGATTTAGCAGCACCGAAACTTCCAGCAGTTGAGCACAGTATATTGATAATTTTTTCAAGGTTCTGAATATTTAATATCTTTATACATATATTTTATTTATTAGTCATATTTCATGTGCTTTAATTAATGAAGCAGGTCATCTAAATAAGAACTCTGAGACCAGCATTTTTCAGTGCAGAAAAGCTTCTATGAGGCATGAAATTAATATCAATGTACTATATATATATATATTATTTTTTATATATTTTTTTTACTAGTGGGTGCAGGACACTATAGTTCATTTATGTAAGTGAGGATAGCAAAATAAAGTAAACTGTGACATATTATACCCAAAAATTCTTCATACAGTGGACTACCAGTAAAATTGATAGAAATTTGGAACCAAAAATTATTCAGACAATTTGACCTGACCATGTTTTGCTTAAGTGTTATCTGACATAATTAAGATTATTTTTTTCTGACACAGTTTAACTCTGAGATCTTGTCATATTTTATTACCTTTTTTTTAAACTATAGTGAATAAACTGTAATAATGAATGAAATGTTCAATGTGTCTGAATACATTTTGGTTTGACTGTATATATATATATGTCTGTTTTTACAATGAAGCATGGATTTAAAACCTATTCGAAACACTGTTTGATACACAATTTTTATTTTTCCAATTCTGTTTGGTACTGCAGAAATTACACGCTGTATAAGGCAATACTTGACGGTTTAGCATCAAACATTTACATTTAAAGGATCCTTGATAGCCTGTTTCTATGGTTGCAACCATAAATGATCAACACCTCTTTGTTTTTCTCTCCACCTTTCCCTCTTTCACTGTTGCTCCTTCTCATATATGCACACCAAAAATACAAGTTTCATCCAATTGCATGCTCGCACACGAACTGGCTGAGGGTAGACACTCCCTAGGGGTCAAAGGGTCGGGAACCAGTGTCAAAGGTCATGCACTCTGTGTCACTCACCTGTCACTATTCCAATGAAGAGTCTATCCGGCTGTTTGCATACAGCTGTTGTGTGTCTGTGTAGATTTGATGGAAAGAATGAGGACAGAACAGAGTTTTAGCGAGAAGTGCAAAAACACAAAAAGGCAGTTTGCATGTTCTACGCCGCATGACATAATTGAATGTTTGTAAATGTGTGCTCGCATACACACACACACATGAGCACACACATTTTGCAGTAGCACTAGCAAGTGAGGGAATTTATTGCCCTTGTTAGCTCTGTGCTGGCATCAGCCATAAATCACCCGGGGATGGAGCGCAACTCTACAGACGCAATTACAGCTTAAAGAGCACACGCGCACACACACAAATTGAAAGGAAACACTTCACACGTGTCTTTGTACATGCAATCACGACTTAGAAAGCAATTTTCCCATACACATACACATAAGGAGACTCAGTCTGGAACCATAAGGCATGTTCAGACAAACACGCACACTATAGCCGAAGGATTTTCTGTGCACTTACAGCCAAGACTCTGTCTGTGCATTCTCATTTGAGCTTGGAAGCTTCTATTGTTTGTACAGCACAAACAGCGATTCAAGGCTGCATCAAAAATGTCAAACACAAAGTGTGAAAAAAGCCCATGCTCATTACAGCCACCGCTGAGCAGACGCTTTTCATCTACAGGGACTTACAGTGCACTAATTGCACTGATGGTCCCTGCAGAGCATCCTGGGGTTAAGTGCTTTGCGCACCACTGAAAGAGCCCCGGCTTGCGCTTAGACACCGGGATCCTTTACTATTAGACTGCTGATGTTGTACTTGAGTTCAGGTGTGTAATTAAAGGGAATAGTCTTGGTTATTTACAACTCGTAATCGCATGAAATCAAAACTGACTCATTTTGCTTTCAGGTTCCTATGCATGATTCATCAGTGAAAAATGTGATGAAATGACTTTTCTTTTCAGATGACATCACCGAGTCCTCTTGTTGTTTCAGCCCCTCCCCTCTTTTTAGTATGTAACAGCCGTTTTTCATGATCCAATCAATTTTTGATGGATCTAACCAACTCTAATCAAATTCATTATTATTTTTTTAAAATATGCATTTCACTTAGAAATGTCACATAATGGAAGTAAAAACATTTTATGTTGATTTTATAGGTGCTGGAAGCAATGTTAACTACTTGAAAACTTTCACCAGACTTAGTCTCAGCCTCAGACATCACGCCCACGGACCGTTGGCTGAACGTCTGATGCATAAGGCACACAAAATGGGAAATACTTCGGTGGTTTAAAATTCAACACCTGACTGGTTAAATTCTACAGGATTTCCAAGGCTTGTATGTCGCATTCTTTAGCGGCCCACTGTTGTGACGCCAAACCCCCACATGGAAGAAGAAAGCCGTCATGTTTACAACTGTGACAATGAACACTTATCAGGATCAACTAAACGCCGTATTTTCAAAAGAATGTAAAGTTAGCGACAGTGTTGGGTGTAATGCTTTACTACATTACTGCATTAAATACTAAATATCATCACGGGGAGGCTTGAGATCATCACGTGGAGGCTAAGCCGGGCCTGGCACACCGGTCTGTTATCGTAGGGACATCGACTTTGCATTTTTGTGCACCTAAATGAAACGTAATAAAACAAACTGTGGTTGATTTACATTACAAAATAGTAGTTTTTATTTATTTATTTATTTTTTAAACTCTGTTCACCTTATGATTACTGAAGGAGGCTTGAGTTGTTTTAGAAAGCATATACTAAATTGTGAACACCCAATTTTATTCCCAAAAGGATGTTTCACATTCAAAGTCTTCAAAGAAAAAGTAATTTTTCAGCTTTTACCTTATTAACCTTATTAACCACTCCCCAACAAAATCACTACAATCATTTTTGAATGATTAATTCCTTACAAATAAAGCTTCAGGTCATCTGGTGAAAATCCCTGTATTTTTTTTTTTTTTTTTTTCATATCGCCATTGTCATGATACTCTGACTTTTCTCTGAACTCTACCTTTTTTCATATTTAACTCTAGAATACATCACATCATGGAAGTAAATGGGGTTCATGCATTTCATGTTGATTTTAAATGTGCCATAAGGGAAACATCTTAAATTCTAAAACTTTCACCAGGCATGTCCGCTCAGGTAGATAAGCCCCTTTTCCATAACTGCACCGGGCATCTCAGTTTTGTCAAAATTGTCCTCAGTAACAGTAGCAAAATTGAATTGACGATTCTCTCGGCTTCCTGCTTTCCATATATGGGCTGCTATGTGAGAACTAGTTCCTTTTAGTCTTCCCATTGGCTAGACAAAGAATCTGACCATGGCTCACAATGACATATTTAATTTTTTTGTCACTTTACAGAGCCCAGGGCTGTCACAGAGACAGGTGTGATATTTCAGGACATGTAATCCAGTGATATATGTCAGTTTTTGTTTTTTTTTCTCTGTGCCATTCCATAAAAAATCGCTTTAAGATCTTTGGACTATGACACGCTGTTGATTTCAGGAAGTACTGTTATTTCAAATCATATCCTCGTTTTGTACAAAATGCACTTACAATTTACAGTAATGCACTTACTATAGATGCTTATTAGTCAATCAGTGCTAATGAGTCTTACATGAATCTTTTTTGATTAAGTAAATGAATCTACACTTTTTAAAGAGGACTTGTTAGGGGCCGTTCACACACGTTTCCATTGTTTTTCTATGTAAATGCGCTAGACGGACGTGCATGACCGTTACGCTCGCGTCTCACATCTTTTGCAGCGCTTCGCACATGAGCGCTGCGTTTTTAGGACGCCGTGTCAAATTAAAAGAATTTCAACTTTTTCACTCAGCACCGCTCATCAATGTCAGTTCCAAAACAGTGGACCAATCAGAAGAACTTGGAGGCGGGGCAAGCGTTGCAAGCTTCTGTTTACAGTAGCAAGTTGGCGTGGCAACTGTTTTATTTGTTCGTTATTGCCGTTATTGCATCACATCTCCAAAGCATGTCTCGAGACCCTTGCATTCTGCGCTGCGCTTTTTTTAAAACCATTCCTGAGTGCTGCGTCTTGCGTTTTTAGACGCAAAGATGCGTTCTGTGTGAACTAGCCCTTATACTTTTTTTTTCATTTTCAACTTCCTTTAGTGTGTAATGTTGCCGTTTTTAATCATGAAAAAAGGTCTGCAAAGTTACAAAGCACAAAGTCACTCCAAAGGGAGTTATTCTCTATATCAGTGCGAACTGTTTCTGAACTCCCTGAAACACCTCGATTGCAGTCTTGAGTTTTCTTTCGAGAACGAACATGTCACAGTATTCCTCATTTAAATAATTCCCACCCATGGCATACTCAAAAAAAGAGGTGTGGCCTGGTTGAGTTGAGTTAGTATTGTGTTAGTAAACTCATGGTTATGGTAAGGGGTGTGACATTTCTGAAACACGCTTGAAGCGGTTGACCAATCACAACACTGATCCAGCCGACCAATCAGAGCACATTGTGCTTTTCAGAAGGAGGGGCTTCATAGAGACAGAGACTAAACAGAGTGTTACTGACAGACTGGGCAGAGAGGTGCTGCAACAATGTAAAATATGCGAAAAATAATGTGTTTTTTGACCATTCAAGAATGAAAACATATTCTAGAAGACCCCAAAAACAAAATCAAGACTTGGTAAAAGGGCATAATAGGTCCTCTTTAAGTCACATGATTGTGTAGCTCAAAATGTTCTGAACTTCCTATCAAGACAGCCATTTTGGGCAATATACAACCCAAATTCCGGAAAAGTTGGGACATTTTTTTAAATCTGAATAAAATGAAAACTAAAAGACTTTGAAATCACATGAGTCAATATTTTATTCCAATAGAACATAGATAACATAACAAATGTTTAAACAGAGAAATTTTACACTTTTATCCACTAAATGAGCTCATTTCACATTTGATGCCTGCTACAGGTCTCAAAAAAGTTGGCACGGGGGCAACAAATGGCTGAAAAAGCAAGAAATTTTGAAAAGATTCAGCTGGGAGAACATCTAGCAACTAATTAAGTTAATTGATATCAGGTCTGTAACATGATTAGCTATAAAAGGGATGTCTTAGAGAGGCAGAGTCTCTCAGAAATAAAGATGGGCAGAGGCTCTCCAATCTGTGAAAGAGTGCATAGAAAGATTTTGGAAAACAATGTTCCTCAACGTCAAATTGCAAAGGCTTTGCAAATTTCATCATCTACAGTGCATAACATCATCAAAAGATTCAGAGAAACTGGAGAAATCTCTGTGTGTAAGGGACAAGGCCGAAGACCTTTATTGGATGCCTGTGGTCTTCGGGCCCTCAGACAACACTGCATCACTCATCGGCATGATTGTGTCAATAACATTACTAAATGGGCCCAGGAATACTTCCAGAAACCAGTGTCAGGAAACACAATCCGCCGTGCCATCTGCAGATGCCAACTTAAACTCTATCATGCAAAAAGGAAGCCATATGTGAACATGGTCCAGAAGCGCCGTCGTGTCCTGTGGGCCAAGGCTCATTTAAAATGGACTGTTTCAAAGTGGAAAAGTGTTCTATGGTCAGACGAGTCCAAATTTGACATTCTTGTTGGAAATCACGGACACCATGTCCTCCGGGCTAAAGAGTAGGGAGACCTTCCAGCGTGTTATCAGCGTTCAGTTCAAAAGCCAGCATCTCTGATGGTATGGAGGTGCATAAGTGCATACGGTATGGGCAGCTTGCATGTTTTGGAAGGCACTATGAATGCTGAAAGGTATATAAAGGTTTTAGAGCAACATATGCTCCCCTCCAGATGACGTCTATTTCAGGGAAGGCCTTGTGTATTTCAGCAGGACAATGCAAAACCACATACTGCAGCTATTACAACAGCATGGCTTCGTCGTAGAAGAGTCCGGGTGCTGAATTGGCCTGCCTGCAGTCCAGATCTTTCACCTATAGAGAACATTTGGCGCATCATTAAACGAAAAATACGTCAAAGATGACCACAAACTCTTCAGCAGCTGGAAACCTATATCAGGCAAGAATGGAACCAAATTCCAACACCAAAACTCCAGAAACTCATAACCTCGATGCCCAGACATCTTCAAACTGTTTTGAAAAGAAGAGGAAATGCTACACCATGGTAAACATGCCCCCGTCCCAACTATTTTGAGACCTGAAGCAGGCATCAAATTTGAAATGAGCATAAAATTGTAAAATTTCTCCGTTCAAACATTTATGTTATCTATGTTCTATTGTGAATAAAATATTGGCTCATGTGATTTGAAAGTCTTTTAGTTTTCATTTTATTCAAATTTAAAAAACGTCCCAACTTTTCCGGAATTCGGGTTGTAGATGCATTCAGTATTCAAATTGAACGTTCAAACCCACTTAGGATGCTCTAGTTTAACAGATCACAAGGTTTTGAAACAGCCTCTGTATCCGCCAGTCAAACTCTGCGGTCAAGTTCATGTCATGTCACATTCAATCAAACGCTGAAATTACACTGTCAACCACGTAAAATGTTACACAGGCCATCTTCATACACCTGTCCCAGCTGGTTTCACTCTGATTTCCCCCTGTCTGTCTCTCACAAAGGTTCACTGTTAGGGTCATGTAACCTGATGTGATTGGATGAAACTCTGCCTCGTGCTCCCTATAACCCCGCAAGGCTTCGGGTCCTAAATATAGGCGCACAATAACAGAGGGAAGTGGATGAGCACACCAAAATGACAGACTCAATAAAGCCTTTCTCTGTGTTTTGTCCTTCCGTGTCTCTATTTCTTTTCATTCTGTCTGTCTTTTCTGTTTCTGTCTCTGTTGCAAAGTGTGCGTAGGAGTTTCTGAGATTTCTCCGCTGAAGAAGCACTGAACACAAGAGATGTGTCCTGCTTATGCAATGTGAGCATTTGCGTGCTCTAAAAACATAGTGCTTATGAGACATCTGATAGTGTAAATGGTCCATATGCAAAAACATCTTTATATGTTGATCTGTCAGCTATCAGGAAACGTTGTAGCAATGTTTGGCAAAAAAATACTCATTATATAGACTTCTTAGAGACCTATCTGCTTTAAGTGCTTACAAAGATGCTTGGGATGGTGCTTAGGTAGCATGGCTCATATTTCGCTTTTGTCTGTACAATGTAAAACGCAGTGATTATGTATGTATGAGTGTGCATGAATGCACAGGTAATCCCCTGAGAATACGTCTTCCAGTCTGATGCCACTTAACAGAAATAGTGGGTCACTACAGCACAAACCATCATTAAATCAACCAGAAAACAGCTTAAGCATTTTCCGGTAAGGCCTAATTCCAGTCTATTGCTCAGTTAAAGGACTAATCAGATGTAAAATATTCTAATTCTGTGTTTTTCCTCATTCTAAATAAACTATAATCGCCATATCAAAGCTAGATTAAATCATCAAAGTTGATTTTTAGAGTAGATGCTTCCCCTCTATACAGTACCGACTTCACTAGCTGGCTGAGTTTCTTTCCTTACTTCAATTTGTTCTCTATGGTAGGTGATTTTTTTTCATATTACAGAGACCTTTATGGAGTTCAGAAATAGCTGCCAGTCTTTCATTGCACAGAAGATTGTGCTTCTCATTTGCTCAGAACCAATGATGTGTTGCTGCAGTCAGAGATTTTCTTTTAACATTTTTCTTGTTCCTCATCTTGGCCTTTTTTTAAATGATTTAAAGTGGACATATCATGAAACACTGGATTTTTTCTTGGTCCTTGCAGTTAATTGTAGTGAAATTTTAATGCATAAAGCTAAAGCAAAGCTGCTCCCCAGAACTGTAAAATTGAGTCATTCAGAAGTTGTGTTCCTGATGTCACAACCATTCAACATATTTAAATGGTTAGTTCACCCAAAAATGAAAATTCGGTCATTAATTACTCACCCTCATGTCGTTCCACACCGTAAGACCTTCGTTCATCTTCGGAACACAAATTAAGATATTTTTGATAAAATCTTATGGCTCAGAGTGGAGTGAGGCCTCCATTGACAGCAAGATAATTAACACTTCCAGATGCCCAGAAAGACATATTTAAAACAGTTCATGTGACTATAGTGGTTCAACCTTAATGTTATAAAGTGACAAGAATACTTTTTGTGCGCCAAAAAAAAACAAAATAATGACTTTATTCAACAATATCTAGTGATGGGCGATCTCAAAACACTGCTTCATGAAGCTTCAAAGCTCTACAAAGCTCTTTTGTTTCGAATCAGTGGTTCTGAGCGTGAATCAAACTGTCAAAGTCATGTGATTTCAGTAAACAAGGCTTCATTAAGTCATAAGTGTTTCAAAATTTCAATGGTTCACCACTGGGGGGCGTGACTTTGGCAGTTTGATACGTGCTCCGAACGGTAGTATATAAGTCTCAAAGGTACCATAGTAAGAAGACAATTTTTAAGTCTAATCTATAGTTGTATTTGGTGGAAAAAACATGGCCTAACAATGAATAAAAGACTAAAATGTGTCTTGGACCCTTTAAGCATCTCTAATTTTGAGTTTTTAGTTTTTTAATTTTCAGTTTTGAGCGATCTGTAGGATGTGTTATGTAATTGTGATATTGTGTATTTGCGTTCTGTGGTTTAGAGTTTCACTGGCGCCTGTGGTTGGTAAGTTGTGTTGCTGTGTTCGGGAGCAGTGATGTTGTGTGGTTTTCTCCAGAGCTGTGTGGCTTTTTTAGTGTGTTGTGAGGTGGTGTTTAGGAGATAGTAAAGTCTGCTCCCTGTCATCACTTTCTTAACACCCTCCTTTAAAACCACAGGGATATTTTGATACGACTGAATCTGTGAATTTCCTTTTCTGTCACACACACGCACACACACACGCACACACACGCACACACACAAGCTGCTCTACCCAGACAGTGAATGTGCCTCCTACGCTTGTGTCTCACTCATAGGCTTACACAAGTATCTACACACTGAGAGATTACACCTTCTACACACACACACACACACATCATATACATCCTGCTAAAGTGTTAATTGGCTTCATTTAAATTTGCTTTAAATAAACGCTATTGATTTAGTACACCAGTATTGCATGGATTTGAGTATGTGTGGTTTTGCTGTTGTGTGTTTTTGATGGAAAGACACTTTTGAAGGTTTTTGGGATCTGTTATGCGTACTTCATTCAGGTTGCTAGGTTACGGCCTGGAAAAATGTTCCTGAATGAAGTACGATGTCCCACTAAATGCGCGCACAATATCACAACACCCTTTATCTAATCACTATTAGCAATTACACTGCTGAGATTACAAAAGTGCTTATTTGGATTATTTTCCTTCGTGGTACAATGAAAATGGATGATTTAATGCATGCATCTGAAAACCAAGCCTCTTTACAATGTTCAAAGGGTCATTTTCAAGCAAATTCTGTCATCATTTGGACAAGCGTTCAAAAAATTTGGGGTTTGTAAGATTTTTTAATGTTTATGAAAATATCTCTTCTGCTCACCAAGGCTACATTTATTTGATGAAAAATACAGTAAAAACAGCAATATTGGTAAATATTATTGCAATTTAAAATAACTGTTTTCTATTTTAACATATTTTAAAATGTAATTTATTCCTGTCATGTCAAAGCTGAATTTTCATCATCATTACTCCAGTCAGTGTCACATGATCCATCAGAAATCATTCTAATATGCTGATTTGATGCTTACGAAACATTTAAATGAATAAATCTATGAATAAATCTGCATAAAAGTGGTCCATATGACTCGTTTCTGATATTCCAAGTCTTCTGAAGCCATACAGTAGCTTAGTATTAAGGAAATTAGTTTAAACTGTTTGCTGAAAGTCTCAATGTCAAATCTTAAATTATGCTTCCTGATGTATCGTATACACAAATGTGAATAAAAATTAGTGAATAACAATTTAAATTTCAGTCTGTTCCTCGTGAATCTATTTTATGACTAGAGAAGACTTGAAATGTAATGCACAAGTCGTATAAACTACATTTATGATGTTTTTATCACTTTTGGAGTCGACAGCTCTAGTCCCCATCCACTTTCATTGTATTGGAACAAACAGCCAGAAATTTATTCAAAACATCAGTTCCTCAAATTAAAGAAAGTCATAGAGATTTGGAACGACATAAGGGAAATGATTTTTCATTTTTGTGTGAATTGTCAGAATTTATATTTTTGGGTGATCTTTCCCTTTAAGAGATGATTTCAAGACTAATATCTAACTAATATCACAACAGTGCAGGGTAGCAGAGCCTTTACACACATCCACACCCACACCCACACACAGATTTGTAATGCCACAGATCCCATGTACCACATCTTGAAAGCACCAGGATCAATTATTAAACCAAAGATTAGTCAAAGATCAAAGATTGGAAGATAGATTACATAAACACAGAGAAAACCCTTACATTTCCTCTCTTCCTAATTCACACCACTCTTGATTCTCCCCTCCTTCACCGAAACTAACTTGAAGCTGATTTGTATTCCGCTCTTAACGAATCTATATGAGGCCTGCATATTTAATGAGCAAGCAGCGTAGCGGACTGTGACTGTCTCACTTACACACCCCAAGTTACTGTAAGAGGATGCTGGGAAAGGCAGGATGTAGATAATTGGGATCTTATTAATAATTAATCACAGATTATGAACAGCATTACTAACACACATATTTGCACACATATGTGGACTCCTCACACCATCCGTTTGGCACTCTTTCATTGAGAGCAAATAAACAATAAATAAATTTGCTTAAAATTTGCTTCCGGTATCGGAATCGGCCCATTTTGCTTGTAAAAAATTGTCAATCGGAATTGGCCATGAAAAACGCCTCATCTCTAATTGACTCATATCATTCTTATCTAGGTCAGACAGCAGGAACACATCATCCTGCTAAAAGCGAAATAATCTCCCCATTTCCACTCGTTTATTTGCACTCACTTTCTCTTTCTCCCTCTCTCTGTCTTTCCTATCTGCTCGCTCAGCTCTGGCAGAAATATCAGATTGCAACCAGGACTGTCTGTGTGTGTGTGTGTGTGTGTGTGTTAATATTTTTTTATTAAAATACAAAAATAAATCTTGTAGGGTTTGAGTGTTGATCTGCAGTAATTATAATTGCCTTTATATAATATACAATTGTATTGTAATTGTAGTATATTGCATATTATAAATTATTATATTTATATTATTAGAATGCTTCATTTTTTTTATGTGATTTATATATATATATATAAATCTTGTAGGCTTTGAGTTGGCTTGTAGGCTTGTAGGCTTTCTTGTAGGCTTTGTCTGTAGTTATTATAATTAGCTTTATATAAAACAATAAACAATAATGACCCTTTAGAAGAATGTGAGGTTGTGTGTGTGTGTTGTCGATGTGTGTGTAATCTGGTTGAATGAGCCGCACTGGTTTGTGGTAAATGGTGTGAGATGAGTCTGGTTTGTCAGGGCTGGGCTTCCAATCTGTGTCTCTGATTGGTTAAAGTGAGTTTCTATTACCTCAGAGAATAGAATACACTCTCTGTATCTCTCTCTCTCTCTCTCTCTGACTCTCTTTCTCTCGGTATATCTTTTTTCTTCCGTTGTCTTCTCTCATTTTGAGGTTCCTCGGGCAGTTCTGCTGGTGTTCCGAATATATTACGTGCTTTCTCCCTCTCGCACAATGAACTAAAGGATTTTATGAATCCTACAGGCTAACAGACTGAATTATTGATGTCACACACATACACACAGTCACACACAAAAGCTCAGGCTGTTTTTCAGCACAGCGAAACCTGATCTGATTCCTTTACCTGATTCTAGAAGTCTGTTTATAGTTCCCTTGCAGAAATTTACCATGGTAACTGTAGTTTCTGCAAAAGCACATAGGCATATAAAAAGTACATAGAAATTGTGTGTGTGTGTGTGTGTATATATATATATATATATATATATATATATAGGCTATTAGGGGTGCGGTTTTGGTTTTTATCACGGTTTTAGGGTCACGGTTTCAGTAGCCTAAGGTTCGGTATGTGCTATGTTCAGTAAAAAATAGGACAACTGTCAAATAAAAATAAAGAAAATAAAAACAAATAATCTAACTACAAGAAACAGCACAAATAAATACATGAGAGCTAAGATACAAATAAAATAAACAATGCTTTACAGGTTTTTCAGGTATCTAACAATAGTTTTCAGGTACATTTCCTATTCAGGAACATTTCCTATTTGAGTGGCCAAATATCGCAGAAATCTCATTTGTTATTATCTAATAATTAAAAAACGGGGACAATACATTTTTTAATGTTATATATATATATATTATTACATTAATAATTATTTTGATTTAGTTTGATTATTAGGATTTTTAGTCTGGTTTTAATACAATTTGCCAAAAAAACTATTACACTAGTAACCATTGCATAAGCAGTTAAAAACAATATGCCTATTATGTTATAACTAAAGTATGACTTTACAAAAGCATTTTACAAAAAATAAAACAACAAATATAAAAAGATAAGATAAATAAAACGGCATTTAACAAATATTTTTTAACATTTATTATTGCATTTGATGTTTTTGTTTTCACAAGCTATTTATACTGTAGGTCCTATACAACTTTTTTTTAAACTTTTAACTATTTTTAACTATTATTTTGCATTTTAGACACATTTTAAGCACAAAGTTGCAAGTGTATTATTATTTATTTTATTATTTTTTTTATATATATTCATATATCTATATTCATATAGTCTACCTTCACCACGTGATAACATTAAGATGTGTATGTGTGGAAATTATGTATTTTAGGGACGTTTAAAATTGTGCAAAACAATCCCGCACCCTGTTGAGGCCCTGTTATAAAACACATACAAACAGTATTACTTTAATTTAACATGCATAGTTAGTATGTTACTACTTTGAAACCGTTAACGATGTATTTTTTATAATTGATAATAATGAGGCTCTGCTCTGATCCAGGTTAAGCTCTTCATGAAATTAGCGGCGCGCGCGACCAAGTGTAGCAGTGTAGCTGCACAGCTCCCTCTGTTGGTGAAAATAATCACTACAATAACCAACTCCGATAAACAACAGGCTGCTGCATATGCAATGCATTTGCGGGTTGTTTTGAACAAACTGTAAAACGGGGACAGCTCCAGTCGGGGACAGAACACGAAAAACCGGGACTGTCCCCGGAAAACGGGGACGTCTGGTCACCCTACTTAAGACATAACCTTCTATGTTTGTTAGGATACTCGCTAAGATGGGCATGTTGACATAATTTTTGTGTGAATTTGTCCGTTCAGGTGCAAGACTTGAAACAGAATTTGCGCGAGAGTATTTGCGCGCTGTGAAGCGGCTCTCCGTGTACGCGCTTCGGATGAGTACACGCACACACATACACACACACAAATCTCCTCAGCGCGCGCGAGTTCTCTTTCGTGTGTTGAGGTTGAATGTTTAAATTGGCAAAGTTTAAATGAGTTTAGTTTAAACACAGATAGCAACGTAAGCTGTTCAAGTCTCACCTGCGCTCGCGCGCTATCAACACCCGGGAAATGACGGCGTAAATGACCGCTCATAGACCATACGGCAAGTCATTGAACATTTGTTTACAAAGAGTGACTGTTTTGTCCTTGTTCTTTTGATCATCGCTGTTGTAACATATTGGGAAACCAGAATGAGTATCCATCGACTGAAACATACATTAGCCGAATCCGTCTGTCTGTTTTACACGTTGTTGTTGTTATCAACAAACCATATTATACATGCGTCGTCAGGTTTGGGATGAACCGCGGTGCAAGCGCGTGCCGAACCGTGGGTGGAGAACCGAACGGTTCGATTTTTTACGAGAACCGTTACACCCCTTATTTTAATATATAAAATAGTGCTTTGTATGAATCTGGACGTATCTGGAGATTCGCAACACCAACTAACCAAAACGACCATACAGAATTTAGACTAGATTTTAGCCATATATATATTTTTTTTACCTAGATCTGCAATCCCGCCA